>SZYD01001297.1:0-79722 GCA_009363875.1 Mikania micrantha | reverse complement strand
AGATTGGTGGGAACTTCTCCGAAAAGAGAAGGGTCGGGATGGTATAGGATTTGACTTGGGGTGCATTAAGGAATTGTTCCTTAAAGATTATGTCCTCAGGCTGCCCATTGATAGAATTACTGAGGAATTTTTACATATGAGGCACAAGGAGGAGGATATAGACACTATTACTGCAGTGTTCTTTGATAAAGCCAATTTTGTCCTGACCTTCTTAGGACTGAACGAATTGTATTACAGGTATCATAGCATGTTGAATGCTCATTAGTACCGGAGTTCCTCATACCATCCAAGTTTTGAAACATTGTCTGAATTAATTGATTGTGCTCGTGAACGGGGATTTGAGTTAAAAGACAAGAAGACCGTGGGGAAAAACGAAAAGGTGGAAAGGGATGTGGGTTCCTCTAAAAAGGGGAAATTTGTTAGTCCACTAAAAAAGTCTAGTTCTTTGAAAGAAGCTAGACATTGTTTACTTGTGGGAAGAAACATGATGGGGAAGTTATTTCAAATCGGTAGTGTGTTATAAATGTGGCAAGTCGGGGCATCTTGCCTCTCAATGTGTTAGTGCACTCAATCTGTGCTACAATTGTTACAAACCGGGGCACCGAAGAAGTGAGTGTCCAGAGTTAAAGGGGCAGGTCAAGGAGGTACTGGTGGTGGGCCTTTTAAGGCTCAAGTTAGTGGCAAGAAGGTTGAAATACCCCCACCAAAGGGTAGAGCCTTCAAAATTAAGCGCGAAGAGAGCCAAAGTCACTTCAGACGTGGTGACAGGTACTTTTCATATTAACTCCTTACCTGCTTATGTATTGTTTTATTCAGGAGCTAGTCGTTCTTTTATATCTGTGAAGTTTGTGGATCATCATTCGTTTGTATTAGCTAAACTACCTTATCCATTAGAGGTAGAAATAGCTGACTCTAAGAGTTTCTTAGTATATGACATCTATCATAGATGTAAACTCACGATTGATGGTGAGGATTATGAGGTTGATTTGATTCCAATGAGCTTGGGAGAATTTGATGTTGTGATTGGGATGGATTGGTTGTCTAAATATGGAGCTAACATTGTATGTAACCGTAAGGTTATTCAATTAAAATCTCCGGGTGGTTATGAAATATGTATTCAAGGAGAGAAACGGGGTGGAACCATATTGTGCTCTCTAGCTAAAGCTATGAATTACATGAACCATGGGGGTCAGTCATTCTTAGCTTATGTTCTTGATGCACAAAAGGAGATAAAGGAACTTAATGATGTTCCAGTAGTTAGGGATTTCCCTGATGTTTTTCCGGATGATTTACCGGGAGTTCCTTTGGATAGGGATGTTGAATTTAAGATTGATCTTATTCCTGGGGCTAAGCCCATAGCTAAAGCTCCATACCGTTTGGCACCATCTGAAATGAAAGAATTAATGACAACAGTTGCAAGATTTTTTAGATAAAGGCTTCATTCGTCCGAGTATCTCCCCGTGGGGTGCACCAATACTTTTCGTTAAAAAGAAAGACGGAAGCCTTAGAATGTGTATCGACTATAGAGAGTTGAACAAGGTGACTGTGAAAAATCGATATCCTCTACCTAGAATTGATGATCTTTTTGATCAATTGCAAGGAGCGTCGTGGTTTTCTAAAATCGATCTTCGCTCGGGTTATCATCAACTCAAGGTTAAAGAGGAAGATATTCCCAAGACCGCTTTTCGTACTCGTTACGGTCATTATGAATTTCTTGTAATGTCGTTTGGGTTGACAAATGCACCAGCTGCGTTCATGGATTTGATGAATCGGGTGTGTCGCCCAATGTTGGATCGATCTGTCATTGTTTTTATCGATGACATTCTTATTTATTCTAAAAATGAGGGTGATCACGCTTGTCATTTGCGTGAAGTCCTTGAAACCTTACGTAAGGAAAAACTATATGCCAAATTTTCTAAATGCGCATTTTGGTTGCGTGAAGTCCAGTTTTGGGACATGTGGTGTGTGCTGATGGCATACTTGTTGATCCTTCGAAAGTTCAAGCGGTGATGAAATGGAGTCCTCCTAAAACTCCAACTGAAATTAGAAGTTTTCTTGGTCTAGCGGGGTTACTATCGGCGGTTTATTACAGGATTTTGCAAGAATTGCATCTCCTTTGACTAAATTGACAAGAAAAGATGTGAAATTTGTTTGGGGTGATGATCAAGAAAAAGCTTTCAATGAACTCAAGTTCAAGTTAACTCAGGCACCGGTATTGACACTACCAGATGGACCTGATGATTTTGTGGTGTACTCTGATGCATCTTATCTTGGGCTTGGTTGTGTCCTTATGCAAAGGGGTAAAGTGATTGCCTATGCGTCGAGGCAACTGAAAGTTCATGAAGTAAACTATCCTACTCATGATCTGGAATTAGCAGCGGTGGTGTTTGCTTTAAAAATCTGGAGGCATTACTTGTATGGTGTGAAATGCACAATTTACACTGATCACAAGAGCCTGAAATATTTCTTCACACAGAAGGAATTAAATATGAGGCAAAGACGTTGGATAGAACTACTCAAGGATTATGATTGTGAAATCCTTTATCATCCGGGAAAAGCCAATGTTGTGGCGGATGCCTTGAGTAGGAAAGAAGAACATGAACCCATTCGGGTTACAGTAATGAAAATTGTGATTTCTTCCGATTTGGTGGATCAAATTAAAGAAGCTCAAATTGAAGCTTTAAAAGAAGAAAACTGGAAACGAGATCGAATAAAGGGGCAAGCTCATAATCTGGATGAAGATAGTCGTGGGTTAAAGACAAGATGGGGTAGGGTGTGGATACCTCCCACTTGTTCTTTGAAAACTGATCTGATGGAGGAAGCTCATAAATCAAAATACTCAATTCATCCGGGAGCCACTAAAATGTATCGAGACCTTCGGGTAAATTACTGGTGGCCAGGTATGAAACGAGATATTGTTAAATATGTTGAAAAATGTTTAACTTGTTTGCAAGTAAAGGCTGAACATCAAAAGCCTTATGGCAAATTAAAGCCTTATGGCAAATTACAGCCTTTGGATATTCCTATGTGGAAATGGGAACACATCACAATGGACCTAATTACTAAACTCCCGAAAACCCGAAAGGGGTATGATACGATTTGGGTCATTGTAGATCGATTGACTAAAAGTGCTCATTTTATTCCAATTTGTGAATCGTATTCTTCTGAGAAAATGGCGGAAGTGTATGTAAAAGAAATAGTGTCGCGTCACGGGATACCAGTGACGATTGTGTCCGATCGAGACACACGATTCACTTCTCACTTCTGGAAGAATTTTCAAGAGGAATTAGGCACGAAACTGTTGTTGAGCACGGCGTATCATCCTCAGACTGATGGTCAGAGTGAACGAACCATTCAGACACTGGAGGATATGTTACGAGCGTGTATTATTGATTTTGGAGGTAGTTGGGATGACTATCTACCTCTGGCGGAATTTTCTTATAACAACAGTTATCATTCCGGGTTAGGAATGCCTCCATATGAAATGTTATATGGGAGGCGGTGTCGTACTCCCGTTTGTTGGGGAGAAGTTGGCCCGCGAGAGCTCGAAAATAAATAGATACTTAAAGTTACAAACCAACAAATTGATCAGATACGAGCTCACTTAAAGGCGGCACAAGACCGTCAAAAGTCGTATGCAGATAAACAGAGACGACCGATTGAGTTTCAAGTAGGAGACTTTGTGTTATTAAAGGTTTCCGCTTGGAAGGGTGTGATTCGTTTTCGTAAACGAGGAAAGTTAAGTCCACGATTTATTGGACCGTTTAAAATTATGGCTCGTGTGGGAAACGTTGCTTATCGTTTAGAGCTACCAGAAGAGCTGAAGCTAATTCATAACACTTTTCATGTTTCATATTTACGAAAGTGTTTAGCTGATGAATCCACATACGTTCCATTAGAGGACATTGAGGTGGATGACAAGCTTAATTATGTAGAAAAGCCGGTTGAAATTCTTGATCATAAGGTGAAGCTGCTTCGTAACAAAACTATTGATCAAGTAAAAGTAAGGTGGAAGCATAGGAGAGGGTCAGAATATACTTGGGAATCGGCGGATGAGATGAAGAAATTCTATCCTTACCTTTTTGCTTAATGTAGCGGTTTCGAGGACGAAACCCTAAATAAGGAGGGTAGATTTGTAACATCCTAATCTAAGTATGCGTGTTCAATATAATAAATAGAAATAATAATAATAAATCAATATATGTATGTGGTGGTGGATAATCACTAAAAAAAATAATAATAAAAATTAAATATCTATATGTGTGTGATTGTGTGGCTGAAAAAAAAAATAAAGATATAGATATATACGTGGGATGCAGCAATCAAACCACAAATAAATAAATAAAAACATCATATAGATAAATATGGTGGGAGGCGGCAACTCAAAACAAAAAAAAAATTTACATAGAGATCGTGAAAGAGAGAAGCTCACGCAAGACGAGCAGGAAGGAGGCGAGAAATCAAGCAATGATCCTAAATTCTAATCTTAGATCGCGAGACTAGGTCGTGAACTACTCGAGGTAATCATGTTTTTCTCATCTTTGAATCACTATAGAATGATTTGATGGGGGTTATAAGTTAGGAGTCAAGAAACGTGACATTGGGTTGAGTTTCGAGTAGTTATGTAATCCTAAACTTGTGTACAATTGTTTTGGTATGTTTTAAACATTTCTTGTGGTATGGATCATGATTTTGCAAAGGACCCAAGTTAGGGTTCATAAGAGTGAGATGAGAAAGATGACTCATTTGGGGTGATTGTTGTATATATCTGAAAATATGTATAAACATGAAATTGAGATGTTGTAGTTGTTGAAAACTCATATGATGAGATTTATATGAGTTTAACCTAAATGGGTCGGATGTGTATAGTATGTGAAATATATATATACACACATATATGTGCGTGTATATATATATATATATATATATATATATATATATTCAAGCAAATATTTATATAAACATTTCAAACAAAAGGTTGAATGGATATAAACATATATTGACCGTATAGAGTTTAACAGGAAAACAAGATTTTAATCAAGACGATAATCAAGCAGGATCCTTTGCAGATAGAGGTAAGTTACCTATTTGATTGAACTTGTAGTTGTAGGATTGGGTGAGTCCACGCTACAAGTATTTGTGCATTTAGCATATATGTGATTTGTTGTTTTGAGTGAATTTAATATAAATGGTTATGGTTAGTGCGGTTATTGTAGTTGAATGATTTACAAGGGGTGTGAACATTCAACTAGTAATAATGATTGAGTTGATTTACAAGAGTGTAAACAACCATCATAAATTGAAGGTTATGATCTACAAGAGTGTAGACATTAAATTGGTAATATGCATGCTTTGATTCACAAGATGTGTGAACATAAGACTTGCAAATTTAATGTATTAGATTCACAAGGTGTGTGAACACAAGATGATTTACAAGAGTGTAGACATCTAATTTCAATAGTCAAATTGTTTAAGTTTGACTTTTGGGAAATATGATGCACAACTGGAGTTTTGTGTGCACATATGTGTGGTGTTAAATTAAAATGATTACGCATGAATGAGAGATTTACAGGAGGTTGGGTGAAAACGACACGTTAGTAAATCGTGTTGTATGCGATTGAATAATGTTATCAAATTATATTTGAAACATCATTAGTGTATCCATATGGTGGTATGGAATACGCCTGAGGAAATAGCGGGGTAATCTTACTTAGTTCTAATGAACTAATGGTGAATTTAAATGTGGTATTTACAGGTACTAAAGAGTCGGGTGAGCGGTGATGGTGATCGGAATCGAACATGAAGGCTCGTATGATGGTTTTAAACTTAATAACCAAACTTGTGTGAACTTTTGTATAATAAATGTTTTGTGGAGTTTGTAAACATACTTAAACCTTGTTTTAAAAATGTGTTAGCAAGTAGTATGTTTATAGATGTGTAAAACACGAAAGTTTTTGCTGGGACCTAAATGTAGTTGATTAAATAATGTTTTAAAATGTCTGGATGGGACATAAAGTGACGTGGGTGTCACAAAGAGGTGCCACAAGAAGTTCTAGTCTTCTAGAACATATACATACTGATATTTGTGGACCTTTTCCTGAAGGAATAACTGGACATAAATCATTTATTATTTTTATTGATGATCATTCACATTATATGTACTTGTACTTGATTAAAGAAAAATCTGAAGCACTAGATATGTTTAAAATTTTCAAAGCTGAAGTTAAAAATCAGCTGAATTGTAAAATCAAAGTAGTGCATTCAGATGGAGGCGGTGAGTATTATGTTCGACATACTGATATTGGTCAAGTTACCAGTCCAGTTTCTAATTTTTCACGGGATCATAAACCAATATACCATTCCTGGTACTCCTCAGCAAAATGTAGTAGCTGAGAGAAGGAACAAGAAACTTATGGACATGGTACGCAGTATGTTAGCCGATTGCCTAAATTTCTTTGGACTGAGGCCTTAAAGACAGTTGTTCATATTGTAATATAGTTCCTTCTACATCT
Source organism: Mikania micrantha (assembly GCA_009363875.1). Classification (NCBI taxonomy): domain Eukaryota; kingdom Viridiplantae; phylum Streptophyta; class Magnoliopsida; order Asterales; family Asteraceae; genus Mikania; species Mikania micrantha. The sequence continues at coordinate 73,210 of SZYD01001297.1, read as the reverse complement.
ATTCCTAAAACTCCTTTTGAGATTTGGACAGAAAGGAAACCTAGCTTACGTTATATAAAAGTATGGGGCTGTCCAGCCAAAGCAAAACTCTATAATCCTCAACAAAAGAAGCTTGACATGAAAACTGTCAGTTGTTTCTTTGTTGGTTATCCTGAAAGATCAAAAGGATATAGATTTTATTGTCCTTCTCACACTATAAGTTTTGTAGAAACTCGTAATGCTGAATTCCTTGAGAACTCTAACATCAGTGGGAGTAGTTCATGTCATGATTATAACCTTCACGTAATACAAGAGGTAGGGGGATGAGTTCTTTATCCTTACCACCATTAACACCTCTTGTACATGACACTACACCACCACTTGTTGAAGAAGATCCAATTTTTCCACATGCTCCTAATATTCCTCACCAGGTAGGCACGTTAGATTCTGATCAGGCAGGCCCATCACATACCACTGCTATTGCTCAGCTCGATAATCAACTAAGGAGGTCATCTAGGTCTAGAAGACCCACTGATTTTGTTGATTATGTAACTTACCTTAGTGAAATTTATATAGACATAGGAAAGCGTAACGATCCAACTTCTTATAGTGAAGCCATTACAAGTGACCAATCTTCTGAATGGCACAATGCTATGATTGATGAGCTTGAGTCAATGGATAAGAACAATGTTTGGGAATTGGTTGAATTACTTAATTGGGTTAAACCAGTAGGATGCAAATGGGTTTATAAAACCAAATTAGACCCGAATGGAAATGTTGAGCGTTTTAAAGCGCGATTGGTTACAAAAGGTTATACTCAAAAGGGAGGAATTGATTATCAGGAAACCTTTTCACCTGTTTCACGAAAGGATTCCTTAAGGATTGTAATGGCCTTAGTAGCTCATTTTGATTTGGAGCTATATTAGATGGATGTAAGAACTGCTTTCCTTAATGGTGTACTATATGTTACATGACTCAACCTAAAGGCTTTAAGCCTACAGGTAAAGAACATCTAGTTTGCAAATTAAAGAAGTCTATATATGGGCTAAAGCAAGCATCTCGTCAATGGTACTTAAAATTTGATGAAGTTATGAAAAAGCATGGCTTCGTTAAGAACCAAGTTGATAAATGCACCTACCACAAAATGAGTGGGAGCAATTTTGCTATACTTACCCTATATGTAGATGATATTCTATTGGCAAGTAACAGTCTAGATATGTTGCATGAATCAAAATGATTATTATCATCTAATTTTGATATGAAAGATCTCGGTGAAGCCTCTTATGTTATAGGTATTGAAATACATCGAGATAGAGCAAGTGGAACACTAGGTTTGTCTCAGAAAGCTTATATTAACCGTGTTCTAATTCGCTATAACAAGAAGCATTGCTCACCATCAGTTGCTCCAGTAGTTAAAGGAGATGTTTTTGGCACATTTCAGTGTCCAAAGACAGAGGTAGAAAAGGAACAGATGAGATTGATTCCTTATGCGTCTGTTGTTGGGAGTAAAACGTAAGCTAATGTAGGTACCCATCTTGACACATCGTATATTGTTGGAATGCTAGGTCGTTATCAATCTAGTCCTGGCCTAGATCATTGGAAAGCAGCAAAGAAAGTATTACACTATATTCAAGGAACAAAGGATTATAAATTAACATACAAAAGAAGTGAAAATCTTGAAATGATAGGTTATTCAAACTCTTACTTTGCAAAATGCAAAGATGATAAAAAATCTTTATGTTAGCAGGAGGACCTATTTTATGGAAAAGTCATAAGCAACAGTTGACAACAACTTCTACTATGATGGCAGAATATGTTGTTGTTTATAACACAACTTGTCATGGAATGTTGTTGAGAAATCTAATTGGTGGGCTCAAAGTTATAAATTACATTTCACGACCATTGAAGATTTATTGTGATAATTCAGCAGCTGTAAATTTTTCGAATAGTAGGAGTTCAACTAGCGCTGGATTATATCTTTATACAAAGTACTTGTTCGTTCGTGAACGAGTAGAAGAAAATAATCTTTGTATTGAATACATTAACACGAAGGAAATGCTTGCGGATCCGTTGACTAAAGGTCTACCTCCCAAAGTGTTTCAAGATCTTATATGTAGAATGGATTTTGTATAGAAGTTATGTACAAAACATCATATAGTGTGTATTATTAATTTCACTGAATAACTTATTTGTATATGATTAACATTGCATGCACTCATTATTCATAGACTTATCTATATACATCTTAAATGATGTATACTTAGTAAATTTTAGTCATATGAGCTTATGTAATTTATGTTAAGACTTGAGTATGATTGTTGGGGGTCTTGAATTGATTACTAATTCAATGACTGTAACTTTCTGCTTATAATTTTAATATGAATTTTGACAAGTGTTCAATTTGGCCAAAACTTAACGAATACTTATCTTAATGGTTATCGGCCAAGTGGGAGAATGTTAGAACCCGTATGTATTTTAATCTAATATGGTGACGATCTGTATGAATAAATCTAAAGTTTTAATGTTCTGGATGATATCTGATAATTAGAAAACAATATTGAAAAGTATAGTTATCGTCGTGTTCGTACGGGTGACGATTCGAACGAATACGCGCGATAACCGTACGATTCAATTTTAAACAGTAAATTTAAATATTTCAGAAATTTAAAATAAATAAAAGATATCTAGTTAATTTATTAGGAATCACAACATAATTTAATTTAATAAATTCTATTTTATAAACCATGTCGTTTCATGATGAAAACCACGAGAAAACGGTATTTTACGCGAAACCGATCGAGGCCGAACAACCGGGTATTTCCCTAAGTCTTTAATGAGGCATTTATTTCCACAACAACCTCCACCAACTCATTTCTTCACCAAATTTCGTCACTCTCTCTCAAGCTCTCTCTCTAATATCTTAAGCTTCTCACTAAGATTTCTTGCTCAATTCTTCACGGATTTAAGTGTTCTTGGAGCCAAAACGATCATCTCGTTGTGTAGAACAAGGAAGTACAAAGGATCTGAACATTTATCCACCATTTTTTAGGTAAATCCTTAGATTAATTTCGGTTTTAGGGTGTTTCACGAGCCCTTGTAGTTATTGCTATGTTAATCGGTTTTAAACACTTAGTAACTTCGGGATAATCCATGGTTAGTAACTAGGTGGTTGTAGAAAACGATTTGCAATAGGTTGAGATCGATGGAAGATGGTGATGATAAAGGTTCGTGATTAGCTTCAGTCGGCCGAATCTTGGGACCTTGGCCGAACCCTAAACCGCTGAACATAGGTGACGAACCTGCGATTAACCTGCACCGAACCTGTTGTCGTTCACCTACCAACAGGGCCGAACCTTTCCTCTACTGACGAACCATTGGGGTGGCGAACCCTCTATGTCAGCCGAACCCTTGGTGGTCAACGAACCCATGCATGGCCGAACCCTTCCCCATTTCAACCGAACCTTTAGCTGGGCACCCTTCCCATACGACCGAACCTCTTAGGGGCACCCTTGCACGCATAGCCGAACCTATCAAGACGGCCGAACCCAGGCTCACCAAACTCTCATCTGCCGAACCTATCCTTAATGCCGAACCTTAGCTGATAAACTCTGAGAACCTGCGAACCTACCCTCTGTGGTCGACTTGGGTAGTACGAACCTCATTTAGCCGAACCTAGATCATTTAGAATTCGTGGGGGGCAGCGAACCTAAAGATTGGGGGTTATGAACCTAAGTTTCTAATGGGATGGTTTACGTGGTATATGCATGGGAAATTAAGTGTGTGCATGAGAACAATACTAAGGTCTACTTTAATAATATAGTGGGATGAAGACAATCATGGGCTAAACTTGGAATAACGAAAGTTTTCTTAGAACCCACTAACAATCCTACATGAGTTATTAGCATGTATGAAATTGTTTAACAATTGAGAAATGGTTATGAACTCATATGAGTCAACACAAAAGCCTAAGGAATGGGGTCTTAATTCATTTGTTAACACTTAAACTTTAGGAAAGGTTTAATGCATGTAATTAACATAGATAAGTTAAGGGTCTGTGTAGAATTATTCAAAGAACTTGATTGGTGATCAATGGGAAATCAAAGACTATCAATGGGCCTAGGTGGGCCCAATGGGCTTAATTAAGCCCATCATATGTTAAACGTTGAACCAATTCAAGTAATGGAAATTTTAACAACAGAAAATGTTTTTGTGAACTTAATTAAATTAAAATAAATGATTTAGACTTTATATTTAACTTAAAAGGAATTAATTTTAAAACAAATGAAATAAGGCTTGTTATGACTAACTGTGGGTTACGGGATTACAAATGGGCATTTATGTTAGACTAGCTAAGTTAAATCTTAGGATCACAATAAGAAAATAGAACACTTAGTTGCACACCAAGACCAAACCCTAGATAGACGACTAATACGTATACTTACTGTATTCGGATTCTTTTAAAACAACTCAGGAACTAAAGAAACCTAAGTTACAACAAAGAGCGCGCATTTTGTGATTGATCGTTTGCACAACAACACAGGTGAGTTCATTGCCCCTAATCTAAACGTTTTTGTTTTAAAACGCGGGGCTGAGAAGCATGCATAAACTGTTTTATTTAAATTGTTTGCTTAAATGCTTTTATTCATTGTATGTTATGTTTTTATGTTTGTTGATACTCCTAGACTCATGTCTAGGTAATTACTACTCAGAACTAACTATCAAGTTAATTAAATTACTCTTATGAGTAATGCTTTAATTCTAAGATTCTAAACAAACCCTTAGTCCATCAAGCTCAAATTCAAGAACCTAAATTCAAAGTGAAATCAAAAGAACTAAAGCTAAAGATCATGTTCAAAGTAATCTAATTCAGTGTGTGATCTGAAAATAAAGGATCCTAATCAAGAATCAAATATCATTGTGAAATCATGGAAACTCTAAAGATAAAAATCAAGAGACTCAAGGAAATCAGAAATCATATATGTGTGTGAATCATTGAAATAATGAAATCATTAAGATCTAATGAAATCATTGATACTTGAGTTAAGGTGGATGGCAGTTGTATAGAAATCAAGACCATGTGTAACACACATAAAGTCCCGGCATAAATAGTAGACTCTTGTAGTCACGCTATATGGGCAATAACGTGAACTATCAAATGAAATCAATATCAAAAATCAAGAGAATCAAGGACGATCAAGAATCAAAGGATATCCGTAAAGTCCCGGCATGTACAGTAGACCAATGGGTCAAGCTGATATAGGCATCATTAAAATCTCGGCACGCTCAGGAAGACTCCTTGTGAGCCATACCTGATATGGGTCACGTGTGAGAGGGTACAACTTGGATAACCACCAACAACTAAGTCTAATTGATTGAGTCAAATAAGGCCCAATCATCATGTCTTAGTTGTAATTATATGCTTAATTATTAGTTTAATTAAACATTTAATATTATATTTCTACAAGTGCTTTGGGGCTATCATGAATACATGGTGACTCTAAATACAAAAAAGGTAAATCTATTTGTGGAAATCAGAATCTAAAAAGAAAGGTGAATGGAGTGAAACGCTTAATTATCATTAACAACAATATGCTAAGCAGTCCGGTATGTGGTGGGATGTTGGCTGGGGCTTGTTCCCCTACATATGCCCTATATATAAGCATACTTGATTGGATAGCATAGGTGGTTGTTAATGAGGTTAAGGTTGTCATTTCGGGGAATCAAGGTAAACATTTTCAGGGTAATCAAATACTAAGAATCAAAGGTATGGGATGAAATGCTTAATTATCACCAGGAACAATATATCATGTGGTTTGGTATGTGGTGGGATGTTGGCTGGGGCTTGTTCCCCTACATATGCCCTATATATAAGCATACTGAACTGGATGGTATAGGTGGTTAATGGTGAGGTTAAGGTTGTCAGTCAGGTTTCAAACTCATTTTTATAAAACTATATGAACTCACCAACCATGTGTTGACTTTATTTTTGCATGACTTCTCAGGTGACGAACATGTCAACTAAGCAGTTATTGCTTTTGAGCTAGGAATTTCAGTTAGAAGACCTAGCATTTTTGGACCTGCATACTTTTGGACATGATTACACAATTATTTTATATATCTTGTGCAGATCCAAGATAGAAGATTATGATGTGATAGTAGATTTACATTGTTAAAATTATAAACTTAACTGATGTAATTTAACTTTGTAATTCTATTTTATTTTAGCAGTTTCTCATTTATATATCATGTGCAATGTAAACAATCTGATCATTCTGATTATCACTCACGATATCGCGCCCCGGGAACCTTCCGCCCGACGGGGACTCCGATCCAACCCCGACGGCTCGGGGTGTGACAGATTGGTATCAGAGCCATGGTTATAGAGAAACATAGGTCACTTATTTAAACGGTTTGGCCTAGACTATAACCTAGGGACCCTGCATGTAGAGAATCTAAGACTTAAGACTTTATTGCATTGTGTCTTCTGTATTTGATCATTGCACTAACCGATAATTTTATTGGTTATGATCAGAATGCCGCCGAGAAGATAGACTCTCTCGTTACCTCCACCACCACAAGACTTGGCTCCACATTCATCTACCCCTTCACCACCTGATTCACCACCGCCACTTCCTCCTCCTCCATTTATTCCTCCTCCACTTAACCCACCACCAGGCCCGAGCACGACTCAACTACTGGATCCTGCTACTATCGCCTTGGTGACTTTACTGAGCAGTCAGCTGACTAATCAGATGAAGGAGGTGATACCGAAGATGCTCAACCGTCTCCGTAATGATAGCACCAACACTGGGAATTCATCTGGAGAAGCCAGTGGTAACACGGGCGGTACCTCTCATTACTCCTACAAGTCCTTTATGGGATGTAAACCTCCGACATTCAGCGGAAATGAAGGAGCCGTTGGTTTAATCCAATGGATAGAAAATATTGAGGCTACTATGGACCTCTGCAGTTGTCCAGAGCACCACAAGGTTCGTTACTCTGCTGGAGCGTTCAATAAGCGAGCCTTGACTTGGTGGAACGGTCAAATCAACGCAAGGGGAAGAGAAGAAGCGATGTCAATGACCTGGGAAGACTTCAAGACCCTGTTGAGAATGGAATTCTGCCCCAAGAACGAACTGCAAAAGCTGGAGGTTGAATTGTCAAACCATGTGATGAAAGGGGCAGATCACATGGGGTATACGACTCGTTACCACGAGTTGGTTTCTTTGGTACCAGACATGGTACCAACTTTAGAGAAAAGAGTTGATCTATATGTAGGTGGACTTCCCGCCTACATTCAGGGTTTAGTTGTTGCAGCAAACCCTGTCACTGTGGAGTCTGTGGTGAGTTTGTCTGGGAAACTCACTGATCTTATGGTAGCCTCTGGAGTTCTTAAGAAAGAGGCTGAAACCAGCAAACGCAAGGAAGAAACTTCAAAGAAACCCCATCATCTCCAGAAGAAGAACCAGAAGACCATCAAGAACTATACAGTGGCTACTCCCCTCAATCAAGTAGCAGTGGCACAGCAAAATGCGCCCAAGAAACAATACACTGGCCCACATCCTTTGTGTACCAAGTGCCAGTATCACCATGCTACAAGCAACCAGTGTCGTCAATGCACGGGTTGCAGAAGATATGGACACTGGGTTCAACAGTGCAGGAGAACACCAAATCCAGCAGTCAACAATGATGCTTTAGCTCTCCCTCCACCAGCCAATCAGAACAACGGTGGATGCTTCAACTGTGGCGAGCAAGGCCACTTTGCAAAGAACTGCCCTAAGAAGGTTCAACAGGCAGTTCAAGCACCCTGTGGAAGAGCCTTTGCCATCGGAGCACCAGCTGCCCGAATGTGGTCACTGGTACATTTCTCTTACATGACTTTTATGCATCTGTTCTATTTGATACTGGTGCGGATCAGAGTTTTATCTCTACCGATTTTGCATGCCAACTAGATTCTATAGAGGAACAGTTAGATTCCCCTTACATCATAGAAGTAGCTAACAGGAAACAGATCACAGTTAGTACAGTCTATAGGAATTGCCCATTGACCCTTAATGGTCATACATTTGCCATCGATTTGATACCGATGGAGTTGGGTAGTTTCGACATCATTGTTGGAATGGATTGGCTTTCTTCTAACCGAGTGGAAGTCATCTGTTCTGAAAAGCTTCTTCGAGTTCCATTGCCGAATGATCGCATATTGGAAGTTAAAGTGGATCAAGCAAAACTAAGTGTCAAAATCATTTCTTACATAAGGCGCGTAAGTGTCTACAGAAGGGTGCGTGGCGTTTCTGGCTCATGTGGTGGAAAATGAGAAGGACAAGAAAAAGATTCAAGATGTACCTGTGGTGAAAGAATATCTAGAAGTATTTCCTGAAGACCTACCAGGTTTGTCTCCTGCGCGACCAGTAGAGTTCCGTATTGACTTAATTCCGGGAGCAACTCCTGTTGCTAAATCTCCTTACAGGTTAGCACCTTCAGAGATGCAGGAATTGTCTAATCAGTTAAAGGAGTTACTTGACAAAGGTTTCATTAAACCGAGCTTCTCACCTAGGGGAGCTCCGGTCTTGTTCGTGTAGAAGAAAGACGGATCGTTTCGGATGTGCATAGACTATCGTGAGCTGAACAAGCTAACCATCAAGAATCGGTATCCATTGCCGAGGATTGATGATTTGTTTGACCAACTGCAAGGAGCTCAATACTTCTCAAAGATTGACTTGCGGTCTGGGTATCATCAGCTCAGAGTTCAAGACGAAGATATACCGAAGACGGCGTTCTGAACCAGATACGGGCATTACGAATTCATGGTGATGCCTTTCGGATTGACAAATGCACCTGCGGTTTTCATGGACCTCATGAACCGGGTGTGCAAGCCGTATCTGGATCAGTTTGTCATTGTATTTACTGATGACATACTGATTAATTCTAAGAGCCGAGCAGATCATGAGCAACATCTTAGAAAGATCTTGGAGCTGTTGAAAGAACAGAAACTTTATGCCAAGTTCTTTAAATGTGAATTTTGGCTAAGAGAAGTTCAATTTCTGGTTCACGTGGTCAACAGCGAGGGAATACATGTAGATCCTTCCAAGATCGAGGCAATAAAGAACTGGGATACTCCGAAGACACCGACGGAGATACGGTCTTTTCTGGGGTTGGCAGGCTATTATAGAAGGTTTATCTCGAACTTTTCCAAGATAGCCTTGCCTCTCACTAAGCTAACCCAGAAAAGTGAACCGTTTGTCTGGGAGCAGAAACAAGAAGATGCTTTTCAGATGTTGAAACAGAAACTATGTGATGCTTCAATCCTATCTCTCCCAGAAGGATGTGATGACTTTGTTGTATACTGTGATGCCTCCCATCAAGGACTTGGTTGCGTATTAATGCAACGGGACAAAGTTATCGCCTATGCATCAAGACAGTTAAAGATTCATGAGAAGAACTACACTACTCATGATCTTGAACTGCGCTGTAATCATCGCATTGAAGATTTGGAGACATTATTTATATGGCACTAAATGTACCATATTTACAGATCACAAGAGTCTGCAGCATATCTTTGATCAGAAGGAACTCAACATGCGACAGCGTCGTTGGGTAGAACTTCTAAATGATTACGATTGCGTGATCAAGTATCATCCGGGAAAGGCGAACGTTGTAGCTGATGCCTTGAGCCGGAAGGAACGAGTCAAACCTTTGCGCGTCCGAGCAATGGGAATGACTGTGCAGACCAGCTTACGTGACAAGATCATTCAGGCACAACAAGAATCAGTTGATCGAGGAAACTTGAGGAAAGAATTAGACTGTGGAGTGGAGAAACAATTTGAGACTAAGCCTGATGGAATGATCTACTACCAGGATCGTATATGGATTCCGGCGGTAGACGAATTGAGAAAACTTATCTTTGATGAAGCACACATGACTAAATACTCTGTTCATCCAGGCGCGGATAAAATGTACCAAGACTTACGTGGGTTTTATTGGTGGCCTGGGATGAAGAAAGACATAGCCGAGTATGTCGGTCAGTGTCTTACGTGTGCGAAGGTAAATGTAGAACACCAGAAACCATCTGGTTTACTGGAACAGCCTGAGATTCCGCTGTGGAAGTGGGAACAAATAGCTATGGATTTCATTACCAAGCTACCTCGCACTTCTAGTGGTCATGATAAGATTTGGGTGATCATCGACCGTTTGACAAAATCTGCTCACTTCTTGCCAATGCGTGAGACCTTCACGATGGATAGACTGGCGAGACTGTACGTCAATGAGATAGTGGTATGCCACGGTGTGCCATTGTCCATTATTTCCGATAGAGATAGCAGATTCACATCAAGGTTCTGGAAATCACTACAGAAATCTCTAGGGATGCAGTTAAATCTAAGCACCGCTTACCATCCACAAACGGACGGTCAAAGCGAACATACTATTCAGACCCTGGAAGATATGTTAAGAACCTGTGTGTTGGATTTCGGTGGGAATTGGGATTCTCACTTGCCACTAATTGAATTCTCCTACAATAACAGTTACCACATCAGCATCGGATGTGCACGATTCGAGGCTCTTTATGGCCGGAAATGTCGATCACCGATCTATTGGACCGAAGTGGGAGATAATCGCATAACTGGGCCAGAACTTATACAAGAGACTACTGATAAGATTGCTCAGATTCAGCGAATACTACAAGCAACAAGAAGCAAACAAAAGAGCTACGCCGATAAACGACGAAAGCCGTTGGAATTTCAAGTGGGAGACCATGTCATGTTGAAGGTATCCCCCTTGGAAGGGTGTAGTACGCTTTGGAAAGAAAGGCAAATTAGCACCACGATACGTGGGACCATTCGAGATCATCGAACGTATTGGTCCTGTGGCGTCTAGACTGAGGTTACCTGATGAACTCAGTGGTGTGCATAACGTGTTTCACGTCTCGAACTTAAAGAAATGCCTTGCTGATGAATCACTCATTATTCCATTGGAAAAATTCAAGTAGATGAACAGTTACACTTTATTGAGGAACCTTTGGAGATTATGGATCGCAAAGTTAAACAACTAAGGTGAAGCCGTATTCCGATTGTAAAGGTTCGATGGAACTCAAGGCGCGGACCCGAGTTTACTTGGGAACGTGAAGATCACATGAAGTCAAAGTATCCCCGACTGTTTGAAGAGGAAGCTGTACCCGATAACAACTCTTAAATTTCGGGACGAAATTTCTCTAACAAGGTGAGACTGTAACATCAGTGCCGGAATCGTACCGGAACAGTGATCGCAACAGTAACATGAACAGTAATCAGGTACGAACTATATACATTTCAGTGTATTTCATATTCATATCAATTATCGTTATCATTTGATGTTATCATATAGCAAACTCAAAACTATTTTAGAGAAACAAAGTTCATAACTGTGGTTTATTAGTCAGATAATTATCTAGCAACACAGAACTATCATGTGACTACTTGTTAGGATCCTATTATGTATAAACGTATGTGAGGCTTTATAGAACAAAATAACACGGATGTCATTACGTGAATGCTAAATTGACGGATTATTTGTATAGGTGACGATCTGTACGAATAAATCTAAAGGTTTAATGTTCTGAATGATATCTGATAATTAGAAAACAATATTGAAAAGTATAGTTATCGTCGTGTTAGTACGGGTGACGATTCGAACGAATACGCGCGATGACCGTACGATTCAATTTTAAACAGTAAATTTAAATATTTCAGAAAGTTTAAAATAAATAAAAGATATCTAGTTAATTTATTAGGAATCACAACCTAATTTAATTTAACAAATTCTATTTTATAAACCGTGTCGTTTCATGACGAAAACCACGAGAAAATGGTATTTTACGCGAAACAGATTGAGGCCGAACAACCGGGCTTTCCCTAAGTCTTTAATGAGGCATTTATTTCCACAACAACCTCCACCAACTCATTTCTCCACCAAATTTCGTCACTCTCACTCAAGCTCTCTCTCTAATATCTCAAGCTTCTCACTAAGATTTCTTGCTCAATTCTTCACGGATTTAAGTGTTCTTGGAGCCAAAATGATCATCTCATTGTGTAGAACAAGGAAGTACAAAGGATCTAAACATTTATCCACCATTTTTGAGGTAAATCTTTAGATTAATTTCGGTTTTAGGGTGTTTCACGAGCCCTTGTAGTTATTGCTATGTTAACCGGTTTTAAACACTTAGTAACTTCGGGATAACCCATGGTTAGTAACTAGGTGGTTGTGGAAACCAATTTGCAGCAGGTTGAGCTCGATGGAAGATGATGATGATATAGGTTCATGATTAGCTTTAGTCGGCCGAACCCTCGGGACCTTGGTCGAACCCTAAACCGCTGAACATAGGGTGACGAACCTGCGATTAACCTGCACCGAACCTGTTGTCCTTCACCTACCAACAAGGCCGAACCTTTCCTCTATTGACGAACCATTGGGGTGGCGAACCCTCTGTGTTAGCTGAACCCTTGGTGGTCAACGAACCCATGCATGGCCAAACCCTTCCCCATTTCAACCGAACCTTTGGCTGGGCTTCGGACTTCAGCCGAACCTTTTCTTTTCATTATCCGCGAACCCGTAGCCACGAACCAGTTCCACGCATCGCAGCCGAACCTTCCCATACGACCGAACCTCTTAGGGGCACCCTTGCACGCATAGCCGAACCTATCAAGACGGCCGAACCCTGTCTCACCAAACTCTCATCTGCCGAACCCATCCTTAATGCCGAAACTTAGCTGATAAACTCTGAGAACCAGCGAACCTACCCTCTGTGGTCGACTTGGGTTAGTACGAACCTCATTTAGCCGAACCTAGATCATCTAGAATTCGTGGGAGGGCAGCGAACCTAAAGGTTGGGGGTTACGAACCTAAGTTTCTAATGGGATGGTTTACGTGGTATATGCATGGGAAATTAAGTGTGTGCATGAGAACAATACTAAGGTCTACTTTAATAATATAGTGGGATGAAGACAATCATGGGCTAAACTTGGAATAACGAAAGTTTTCTTAGAACCCACTAACAATCCTACATGAGTTATTAGCATGTATGAAATTGTTTAACAATTGAGAAATGGTTATGAACTCATATGAGTCAACACAAAAGCCTAAGGAATGGGGTCTTAATTCATTTGTTAACACTTAAACTTTAGGAAAGGTTTAATGCAGGTAATTAACATAGATAAGTTAAGGGTCTGTGTAGAATTATTCAAAGAACTTGATTGGTGATCAATGGGAAATCAAAGACTATCAATGGGCCTAGGTGGGCCCAATGGGCTTAATTAAGCCCTTCATATGTTAAACGTTGAACCAATTCAAGTAATGGAAATTTTAACAACAGAAAATGTTTTTGTGAACTTAATTAAATTAAAATAAATGATTTAGACTTTATATTTAACTTAAAAGGAATTAATTTCAAAACAAATGAAATAAGGCTTGTTATGACTAACTGTGGGTTACGGGATTACAAATGGGCATTTATGTTAGACTAGCTAAGTTAAATCTTGGGATCACAATAAGAAAATAGAACACTTAGTTGCTCACCAAGACCAAACCCTAGATAGACGACTAATACGTATACTTACTGTATTCGGATTCTTTTAAAACAACTCAGGAACTGAAGAAACCTAAGTTACAACAAAGAGCGTGCATTTTGTGATAGATCGTTTGCACAGCAACACAGGTGAGTTCATTGCCCCAATTCTAAACATTTTTATTTTAAAACGCGGGGCTGAGAAGCATGCATAAACTGTTTTATTTAAATTGTTTGCTTAAATGCTTTTATTCATTGTATGTTATGTTTTTATGTTTGTTGATACTCCTAGACTCATGTCTAGGTAATTACTACTCAGAACTAACTATCAAGTTAATTAAATTACTCTTATGTTTGTTAACACGAAGGAAATGCTTGCGGATCCGTTGACTAAAGGTCTACCTCCCAAAGTGTTTCAAGATCTTATATGTAGAATGGATTTTGTATAGAAGTTATGTACAAAACATCATATAGTGTGTATTATTAATTTCACTGAATAACTTATTTGTATATGATTAACATTGCATGCACTCATTATTCATAGACTTATCTATATACATCTTAAATGATGTATACTTAGTAAATTTTAGTCATATGAGCTTATGTAATTTATGTTAAGACTTGAGTATGATTGTTGGGGGTCTTGAATTGATTACTAATTCAATGACTGTAACTTTCTGCTTATAATTTTAATATGAATTTTGACAAGTGTTCAATTTGGCCAAAACTTAACGAATACTTATCTTAATGGTTATCGGCCAAGTGGGAGAATGTTAGAACCCGTATGTATTTTAATCTAATATGGTGACGATCTGTATGAATAAATCTAAAGTTTTAATGTTCTGGATGATATCTGATAATTAGAAAACAATATTGAAAAGTATAGTTATCGTCGTGTTCGTACGGGTGACGATTCGAACGAATACGCGCGATAACCGTACGATTCAATTTTAAACAGTAAATTTAAATATTTCAGAAAATTTAAAATAAATAAAAGATATCTAGTTAATTTATTAGGAATCACAACATAATTTAATTTAATAAATTCTATTTTATAAACCATGTCGTTTCATGATGAAAACCACGAGAAAACGGTATTTTACGCGAAACCGATCGAGGCCGAACAACCGGGTATTTCCCTAAGTCTTTAATGAGGCATTTATTTCCACAACAACCTCCACCAACTCATTTCTTCACCAAATTTCGTCACTCTCTCTCAAGCTCTCTCTCTAATATCTTAAGCTTCTCACTAAGATTTCTTGCTCAATTCTTCACGGATTTAAGTGTTCTTGGAGCCAAAACGATCATCTCGTTGTGTAGAACAAGGAAGTACAAAGGATCTGAACATTTATCCACCATTTTTTAGGTAAATCCTTAGATTAATTTCGGTTTTAGGGTGTTTCACGAGCCCTTGTAGTTATTGCTATGTTAATCGGTTTTAAACACTTAGTAACTTCGGGATAATCCATGGTTAGTAACTAGGTGGTTGTAGAAAACGATTTGCAATAGGTTGAGATCGATGGAAGATGGTGATGATAAAGGTTCGTGATTAGCTTCAGTCGGCCGAATCTTTGGGACCTTGGCCGAACCCTAAACCGCTGAACATAAGGTGACGAACCTGCGATTAACCTGCACCGAACCTGTTGTCGTTCACCTACCAACAGGGCCGAACCTTTCCTCTACTGACGAACCATTGGGGTGGCAAACCCTCTATGTCAGCCGAACCCTTGGTGCTCAACGAACCCATGCATGGCCGAACCCTTCCCCATTTCAACCGAACCTTTAGCTGGGCACCCTTCCCATACGACCGAACCTCTTAGGGGCACCCTTGCACGCATAGCCGAACCTATCAAGACGGCCGAACCCAGGCTCACCAAACTCTCATCTGCCGAACCTATCCTTAATGCCGAACCTTAGCTGATAAACTCTGAGAACCTGCGAACCTACCCTCTGTGGTCGACTTGGGTAGTACGAACCTCATTTAGCCGAACCTAGATCATTTAGAATTCGTGGGAGGGCAGCGAACCTAAAGATTGGGGGTTATGAACCTAAGTTTCTAATGGGATGGTTTACGTGGTATATGCATGGGAAATTAAGTGTGTGCATGAGAACAATACTAAGGTCTACTTTAATAATATAGTGGGATGAAGACAATCATGGGCTAAACTTGGAATAACGAAAGTTTTCTTAGAACCCACTAACAATCCTACATGAGTTATTAGCATGTATGAAATTGTTTAACAATTGAGAAATGGTTATGAACTCATATGAGTCAACACAAAAGCCTAAGGAATGGGGTCTTAATTCATTTGTTAACACTTAAACTTTAGGAAAGGTTTAATGCATGTAATTAACATAGATAAGTTAAGGGTCTGTGTAGAATTATTCAAAGAACTTGATTGGTGATCAATGGGAAATCAAAGACTATCAATGGGCCTAGGTGGGCCCAATGGGCTTAATTAAGCCCATCATATGTTAAACGTTGAACCAATTCAAGTAATGGAAATTTTAACAACAGAAAATGTTTTTGTGAACTTAATTAAATTAAAATAAATGATTTAGACTTTATATTTAACTTAAAAGGAATTAATTTTAAAACAAATGAAATAAGGCTTGTTATGACTAACTGTGGGTTACGGGATTACAAATGGGCATTTATGTTAGACTAGCTAAGTTAAATCTTAGGATCACAATAAGAAAATAGAACACTTAGTTGCACACCAAGACCAAACCCTAGATAGACGACTAATACGTATACTTACTGTATTCGGATTCTTTTAAAACAACTCAGGAACTGAAGAAACCTAAGTTACAACAAAGAGCGCGCATTTTGTGATAGATCATTTGCACAGCAACACAGGTGAGTTCATTGCCCCTAATCTAAACGTTTTTGTTTTAAAACGCGGGGCTGAGAAGCATGCATAAACTGTTTTATTTAAATTGTTTGCTTAAATGCTTTTATTCATTGTATGTTATGTTTTTATGTTTGTTGATACTCCTAGACTCAAGTCTAGGTAATTACTACTCAGAACTAACTATCAAGTTAATTAAATTACTCTTATGAGTAATGCTTTAATTCTAAGATTCTAAACAAACCCTTAGTCCATCAAGCTCAAATTCAAGAACCTAAATTCAAAGTGAAATCAAAAGAACTAAAGCTAAAGATCATGTTCAAAGTAATCTAATTCAGTGTGTGATCTGAAAATAAAGGATCCTAATCAAGAATCAAATATCATTGTGAAATCATGGAAACTCTAAAGATAAAAATCAAGAGACTCAAGGAAATCAGAATTCATATATGTGTGTGAATCATTGAAATAATGAAATCATTAAGATCAATGAAATCATTGATACTTGAGTTAAGGTGGATGTCAGTTGTATAGAAATCAAGACCATGTGTAACACACATAAAGTCCCGGCATAAATAGTAGACTCTTGTAGTCAAGCTATATGGGCAATAACGTGAACTATCAAATGAAATCAATATCAAAAATCAAGAGAATCAAGGACAATCAAGAATCAAAGGATATCCGTAAAGTCCCGGCATGTACAGTAGACCAATGGGTCAAGCTGATATGGGCATCATTAAAATCCCGGCACGCTCAGGAAGACTCCTTGTGAGCCATACCTGATATGGGTCACGTGTGAGAGGGTACAACTTGGACAACCACCAACAACTAAGTCTAATTGATTGAGTCAAATAAGGCCCAATCATCATGTCTTTGTTGTAATTATATGCTTAATTATTAGTTTAATTAAACATTTAATATTATATTTCTACAAGTGCTTTGGGGCTATCATGAATACATGGTGACTCTAAATACAAAAAAGGTAAATCTATTTGTGGAAATCAGAATCTAAAAAGAAAGGTGAATGGAGTGAAACACTTAATTATCATTAACAACAATATGCTAAGCAGTCCGGTATGTGGTGGGATGTTGGTTGGGGCTTGTTCCCCTACATATGCCCTATATATAAGCATACTTGATTGGATTGCATAGGTGGTTGTTAATGAGGTTAAGGTTGTCATTTCGGGGAATCAAGGTAAACATTTTCAGGGTAATCAAATACTAAGAATCAAAGGTATGGGATGAAATGCTTAATTATCACCAGGAACAATATATCATGTGGTTTGGTATGTGGTGGGATGTTGGCTGGGGCTTGTTCTCCTACATATACCCTATATATAAGCATACTGAACTGGATGGTATAGGTGGTTAATGGTGAGGTTAAGGTTGTCAGTCAGGTTTCAAACTCATTTTTATAAAACTATATGAACTCACCAACCATGTGTTGACTTTATTTTTGCATGACTTCTCAGGTGACGAACAGGTCAACTAAGCAGTTATTGCTTTTGAGCTAGGAATTTCAGTTAGAAGACCTAGCATTTTTGGACCTGCATACTTTTGGACATGATTACACAATTATTTTGTATATCTTGTGCAGATACAAGATAGAAGATTTTGATGTGATAGTAGATTTACATTGTTAAATTATAAACTTAACTGATGTAATTTAACTTTGTAATTCTATTTTATTTTAGCAGCTTCTCATTTATATATCATGTGCAATTATCACTCACGATATCGCGCCCTGGGAATCTTCCTCCAGACGGGGACTCCGATCCAACCCTGCCGGCTCGGGGTGTGACATGTAGTCTCACGCTAGGCGTACCGCCTAGCATGGTTTTTCTCAAAATTTTGGATTTTTCTTCGTTTTGCGATTTCGGACAATTCGTAACTCCGTTTCACGCACGGTTTTCGCCTACCTTCATCATTTCTCGCATACTAACAACCTGTAACACTTACAATCGTCAAATGAACGTGGATTCAAGAACGACCATATGTACTCATGTCATCAATGACGTAATTCTCAGCTGTAATTGTCACAGTCTCCTCCTGTTAGAGAAATTTCGTCCCTAAATTAGTGAAGACTTACTTGATGACAATCATTTATGAGAATAGATGTGGGTATTTTGTTTTTATTCGATCTTGTCGTTCCCACGTATACTTAGGTCCACGTTGCGAATTCCATCGAAATTTAACGATTGGTATGCGACTGTGTTTTAATATTTTAACCTCTCGATCAATCACCTCGACTAGTTCTTCACCGAACTGAAGTTTTTCATCAATTTGAATTTCTTCAAGAGGTACGATCAATGATTCCTCAGCTAGGAACTTTTTCAGATTTGATACATGAAAGACATCATGAATGTAACTGAGTTCAAGAGGTAACTCAAGTCTGTAGGCTACTAATTCAATTCGTTCAAGAATTTTGAATGGCCGTACAAATCTAGGTGAAAGCTTACCTCTTTCCCCAAATCTGAAAATGCCCTTCCAAGGTGAAACTTTCAACATTACTCGATCACCTATTTGGAATTCTAAAGGTCTTCGATGATTATCAGCATAACTCTTTTGACGATCGCGAGCAACTTTAATTCGTTCTTGAATGAGTGCGATCTTATCATTTGTTTCTTGAATGAATTATGGGCCTATGATCTGATTTTCACCTACTTCTGACCAACAGATCGGTGATCTACACTTGCTTCCATAAAGTGCTTCGAATGGAGCGCATTGAATACTGGTATGGTAGCTGTTATTGTATGAGAATTCAACAAGTGGACGATGAATATCCCAGCTAACCCCAAAGTCAATCACACAGCTTCTGAGCATATCTTCAAAAGTCTGATTTGTTCGTTCAGTTTGCCGGTCTGTTTATGGATGATAAGCTGCGCTCATATTGATTTGTGTGCCTAGAGCATTTTGAAGAGTTTGCCAAAATCATGACATAAATCGACTATCTCTGTCAGAAATGATAGAGATGGGTACTCCGTGTCGAGATACAATCTCATTAACATAGAGTTTAGCGAGTCGATCCATGGGATAATCTTTTCGGATGGGTAAGAAATGCGCACATTTAGTAAGGCGATCAACGATAACCCATATAGAGTCATGATTATGTGATGTTCTGGGTAGTTTAGTGATAAAATCCATAGAGATCTGATCCCATTTCCATATGGGAATTTCAGGTCGTTGCAATAACCCAGAAGGTCGTTGATGTCCGGCCTTAACTTTGAGACATGTTAAACATCGATCCACGTATTCTGCTATTTGTTTCTTCATTCCAGGCCACCAGTAAAAGTCTCTAAGAAGTTTATACATTTTATCAGCACCTGGATGAATAGAATACCTGAATTTGTGCGCCTCATCCAAGATAATTGTTCTAGAGTTACTGAATAAAGGAACCCAAATTCGGCTTTTGAAATACAACACTCCGTCAGTCTCGGTTTCGAGTTGCTTGTCTAATCCCCTTAGTTCCTTAGCAGAATAGTTCGTTGCTTGTAAAACTTGTTGCTGAGCTTCTTTAATCTGAGGAATTAAACTGGTTTGAATAGTCATCCCTAATGCTTTCACACGTAAAGGTTTGACTCGTTCCTTGCGACTCAAGGCATCGGCTACGACATTGGCTTTGCCTGGGTTATAACGAATTTCACAATCATAGTCGTTTAAAGGTTCTACCCACCGCCTTTGTCGCATGTTCAACATTTTCTGATCTAGAATGTGTTGAAGACTTTTGTGATCAGTGTATACGATACACTTAGTTTCGTATAGATAGTGTCTCCAAATCTTGAGTGCAAACACCACTGCACCAAGTTCTAGATCATGAGTGGTATAGTTCTTCTCATGTACTTTCAGTTGTTGAGAAGCGTAAGCAATTACTTTATCTTTCTGCATCAACACATACCCAAGACCTTGATGAGAAGCATCATAGTACACTGTGAAATTATCAGTACCTTCTGGTAATACCAAGATAGGTGCATTACAGAGTTTGTGTTTCAACAGTTGGAATGCCTCCTCCTGTTGAGAACCCCATATAAACGGTTGATTTTTCTGTGTCAATGTAGTCAGTGGCAAGGCTATCTTTGAAAAGTTCTTGATAACCTTGCAGCCCTAAGAATTGACGTATTTCAGTTGGGGTTCGTGGTGTTTCCAATTGTTTCACAGCTTCAATCTTACTAGGATCCACTTGAATATCGTTTTCATTCACTACGTGCCCGAGAAACTGAACTTCTCATAACCAAAACTCACACTTCGAGAATTTGGCATATAATTTCTCATGTGCCAAAAGTTCTAAGATTAATTTCAAGTGTTGGGCATGTTCTTGTTGGTTCCGAGAATAAATGAGAATATCATCAATAAACACAATCACAAACTTATCCAAATAAGGCCTACATACTCGATTCATCAGATCTATGAAAACTGCAGGTGCATTTGTTAAACGGCATTACTAAAAATTCATAATGTCCGTATCGAGTTCTGAAAGCAGTTTTAGGAATATCATCATCATGAATTCGTAGCTGATGATATCCAGATCTTAAATCGATTTTCGAAAAATAGGTAGCGCCTTGAAGTTGATCAAACAGATCGTCTATTCGTGGTAATGGATAACGGTTTTTGATTGTCAGTTTATTGAGTTCCTTGTAGTCATTGCCCATCCTGAATGAACAATATTTCTTTTTCACAAAAAGAATTGGTGCTCCCCAAGGTGAAAACTAGGTCTGATAAAACCCTTGTCTAACAGTTCTTACAGTTGACCTGAAAGCTCTTGCATCTCGCTAAACGATAAGGAGCTTTAGCTACAGGTAGTGCACCTGGAATTAGATCAATACGAAATTCAACTTGTTTCACTGGGGGTAATCCTGATATATCCTCAGGAAAATCGTTGACTACCGGAATATCTTCGATATGTTTTTGTAAAGAACAGTCCTGACAACCTTTCCGTAGGCATTTCTTAGTTTGCATACAAGAAATGATACCAAGTTTCCGATCGGGTCATTCTCCTTGAACTATCAGTGTATTACTGTGAGGTAATGGAATACGGATCACCTTATTTTGACACACAACTTCTGCTTGGTTATCAGAAAGCCAGTCAATACCGACAACGACATCAAAGCTCCCAAGCTCAATAGGAAGTTAATTGATATTAAAAAGATGATCATTCAGATTCAAGGAACACCTTTGAATGACACTGTTAGTTTTGATTAACTTGCCATTAGCAAGTTCAATGATATAAGGAGTTTCTAGATCTACCGTAGGCAATGAGAGTAATGATGCAAATTCAGGAGAGATAAAACTCTTATCTATCCCTGTATCAAATAGAACTGAAGAGTATAGATTATTAAGAAGAAACATAACAGTGACAATGTTAGCATCATGCCTTGACTCAGTCGCACCAATTTGAAAAACTCTCCCCCTAACTTCATTTCCCGGATTGGTGTTATTATTGTTCGGACAATTTCTCATGATGTGGTCAGGACTTCCACGCTTGAAGCATGACCTGTTAGTTTGAGTGGTTTGTCGTGGTGCTTGGTTTGGTTGACGAGCAGGA
This sequence comes from Mikania micrantha, assembly GCA_009363875.1. Taxonomy (NCBI): domain Eukaryota; kingdom Viridiplantae; phylum Streptophyta; class Magnoliopsida; order Asterales; family Asteraceae; genus Mikania; species Mikania micrantha. Next base: position 51,309 of record SZYD01001297.1, on the reverse strand, counting down.
AAGTTACAATATCTGGTGTAGTGTCCAACTCTATTACAGTGGCACAAACAGGACACGGTCTAGTATGATGAAATGAACACTGATTACATTTGGGTGCCTGCCTAGTATAAGCCTTCCTTTCACGAACAACCGCACCATAGTTTTTCACAATTGGCTTACTCTGGCTACTCTCAACCGGAGCTTTGGTTTTGGTTTTGCCAAACCACTTCCGTTATTCGAGGTACCGACATCACTATGGCCCACCGCCATCTGAGTTTTTGTTGACAAAGTACCACTCCTTACCGCCTCATCGGTAAGCTTAGTGGTCAAAAGAATTGTACGTTTAAGAGTTGTTGGTTCAGCTTCAGTCACCATTCCTCGAATCTGGGGAACCAGACCCATGATATACTTCTCAATCAGAGCTGCTTCAGTAGGAAACATATTGGGAAGTAAGCAAGTAAGTTCATGAAACCGATCGGTATAAGCTAAACAATCAGCACCGATCATCGAGTGATTCTAGAATTCCTCCTGGAGCTTTTGAATTTCAGTGATTGGGCAGTACTATGACATAATCAGAGTTTTGAAATATTTCTAGCACATCGAGTCAACTGTAGCTGAGCCCAAAGTTTTAGCCTGGGTATACCACCAGGTTAGAGTTGATTATTACAGAGAACAAACATCATAAGACACCTTATGCTCCACCAAACATTGGTTGATCTTAAGTTTTGTTTCCATTTCCTTGATCCACCTCAAAAGTCCAGCCGCTCCTTCTTTGCCCGTAAAAGTAGGAGGGTTGCAGGAAGCAAAGTACTTGTAAGTACATCCTTGCTGTTGTGGATCAGGAACAGTTGTTTTAGTTGTTGCTCCGGTGGTATTAAGAGTTTCTACGTGGCCACCAGTAGCATTATGTTCCATATGATCGTGGTCCCCACCAGAACCCATAGTGACATGTGTCTGGTGTTGTGTCAAAACACCACAAGCTAATAGTTGTTCTCTTACAATTCGTACTATCATTGCTTCGTTCAATTCAGATCCACTTGCACCCGCAGGTGGAACAATATTCACTTCTGGATTCACAGGTGGAACTGTATTTGTTTCCAGATTTTCAGGTGGAACCACGTTTGTTTCCGGATTGATCTGTGGATCCGTATTTGATTCTACGTTCACAGGTGGGACTTGATTCTGTTTAGGGTTAATAACGTTCTTGGTAGCTTTCTTAGCTGGTCGACCTCTTTTAGGAGCCATTGCTCTGCTCACATACAGACAAACTCAGGTCAGTTCAAGAACATTAAAGATATAACTCGTTTGATCACATAAATTCAATCATATTCAGTTACACTGAAAATATATGTTGAAATGTGATTATAAGAAAATATAGTATAACTACATTGATATAGTTCAGACATGTTCTCAGTACACAGAAATCACACAAATGTTCGTAGTTATACTCAGTCCTATTATCTCAAAAACATGTTAGAATATTACAAAGCTCACAGTATTGTGAAATAGATATGTCATTCACATGTTTTTTGATATATAGTCATATAGGACTTTGAAATGTTGCCACACAGGACTTTGAAATAGTGCCACACAAGACTTTGAAATATTGCCACACAGGACTTTGAAATGTTGTCACACAGTACTTTGAAATATTGCCACACATGACTTTGAAATGTTTCCACACAGGACTTTGAAATATTGCCACACAGGACTTTGAAATATTGCCACACAGGACTTTGAAATGTGCCACACATGATTTTGAAATGTACCACACAGGATTTTGAAATGTTGATATACATACACAATTTACACATCACAGACATAACTCATTTCACAAATAGATATACAAAAACAACCATTTTATTACTATAATATAAGTTTTATACAACCATAACATTTTGTTACACAGACTGCTAGAAACCAAAACATTACAACTAGATACCGGGGATTTATTTTACATCCAAAAACATCCCCTACACATCCAACTCTCAACTTATCCGTTTGTTACTGATGGTATCTACAATGATGATCCCAAAACATGCACACCCACATCATACTTTACCATAGAAAATATGGTAAACATGCCATCACAATGGCTATAGTTGCCAGTACTATAGCCAATGCTACCATCCTCGCCTCCACACTTATCCTCCTCACACCCTCTATCACTCCCACAGCTCTCTCCCTCACCACCTCAACATACTGCCAAAATACAATCATCAACACGTGCATCACCGTCCTCCTCATCCTCTCCTCAAGAATAACCTGCCAGGCTCGTGTGCCAGCATCCAGTGCACTCACCTGATCTATCAACATCAAGTGAGAGGTGAGTATCTCAAACACAGTGGTACGTGTGTCCTCCAAAGTAGCACGAGACTCCTGTAACTCTAAGCGAGTCCCCTGAAGATCTACAGTCACTTGGCAAAGCTGCGCCCTAAGCTCTGCCTACTATGAAGACTCTCCTACCTCATGAATGATACTGGGCTCGTCTCTAGACGCCAACTGGCGTCTAGGAGGAAGACCTGTCGTCTTGTGGGCCTGACCTCGCATACGTATGAGTCCATCACAAACATTGACCGTCCGGGAAGGTGGACTCTCTCTCCTGCCTGCAAATGTATGCTCACCCGATACATGAGGATGTCTAGGTGGAGTGTGTAGTACCTGCGGTGATGTAGCCGGCACCTGCGGTACTGCGTGAGATATGGCTGATGATGCCTCAAAAGGGTCTAAATCTGATCCAGAACTAGAACTGGGTGTATCGTCCAGGATAACGTATGGAAATCGCTGGTATATATATCTTTCTCCCAGATTGGCCATCGTTGTATGCATAAAAGTTCAAATCAGTACCATGAAATGAATATTGAATAATGATATTCAACATGAACATGACATGACATTTCTTCCTATCCCAAAGCAGCTACTCGTCCTTATAGTTATTATTATTCTGCTTGGATTAAATTAAACTTATGCTGGCCAGTCATAAATAGAATTCGTACCACCTGATTATCCTGGCTTAATTCAAAACAAGTTTTGTTCATTCATTATGTTCGGTGCTCTCTGTGTCACTATACGAGCCTATGGTTATAGTCTAGGTCTCTAAGTCCACCTAAAATCTATAACATGTGGCTCTGATACCACCCTGTCACACCCCCACCTCTCGTCACCTGAGATGATGTCATTCGTCACTTTGAGAAGGTTGCGGAAGCATAGTGGTGATATCTCATAGATAAGGTGTGACTTACTTGATCCGATATCTTAGCACACAGATTAACTTAAAGTAAATATATTACAAGGATCATCATTACAATCAACAGTACAGTTCATAAACTAAGTTTATTACATGACTAACTTATTTAATTACAAATATATATAAGGTACATCCTCACCCGGCAGTCATTGTCTCCCTACAAAAAGGTTTAGATTTAAAATGTCAGCACAAAGCTGGTGAGTTCGTAGAGTTCATGTTCAACAATATGATAAGCAATACAAGTTCTCAAAAAGTTCAGTTCTAGATAACCATGGGACCCGTATCTACTTCCTTTCGGACGTTCTGTTCTCGTTCTATAAAGATACAACTCGTGGGTACATATCATAGTGCCTCATTGTCTTAATGTCTATCACTACATTAAGAAGTTTTGGAAACAGATAACAAACATTTACACCAAGGGGAGTTGCAAGCTCCCGGCAAATGGGTTGTCAGCCGATAGTATTATCATTGTTTTCTGTTCGGACCCACATGGGTTCACTAGATACAGTTCAAGAGATGAGGACTTTTGATATTGTGATAAAGATACTAACGGCAAAATCCCATGAAATCACACAAAAGTCACATGAAATCACACAGATAACAGTGATGCATATCATATGTTCAGAAAAAGATTTACTGAATTACCCCGATGTTTATAAAACATTAAAAATAAAAGGGGTTGTACGAAACTCACCTGAAGTCAGGAGAGTGGTAATATCAAACGCATAATAGTAGTGTTAGCTAATTTTTGCAATTGTTTATGTTAAATTAATTATTTATGTTTTAACTTACTGATTAGATCTTTCTGAACGTCCAATGTCAAAGATATTAACGTCCAATGTCCAGGACATTATCTTAACAGTGATCAAACTGATGTTAGGTATTTAATTAGTTAATTTAATGTTATATCATACAATGTATGATAATGTAGGAACCTACACTGAATTAGGTTCCTAATACAAGGTTGATGACACACTTGATTAATCAGAATAATCTCGAATTAACCAAATAGTTAATGTTGTTGATTATAATGCTAAAACAGTTTCTAGACAGATTAATGGCTTAGAAATGATCAATCCTTGTTATTGATTACCCAAATATCATGAAATATCAGAATGTAGCATTAGAATAGGTTTAATAACCATGTTTAACATACTAATCTGACTGTTATCATAAACATCAGATAATCGTTCCAATGAGTATGTTAATGATTGTGATTAGTTTGAAACACATGGATTTAACTTTGCATTTCAAAGATTAACCAAACTAATCACCTACATTGTTATAATCAAATGGTTTAAACCATTATAATCATAGTTATGATTTCATGCAAACCAGGCATTACAAAACAAGGATTTACCCGTTAACACATCGTGTTCTTCGTTTATAATCAATCCTAGCCATCATCTAGGCAATAATAAACAACCCTAACTATATCATTACGTTCAAAATCAAGATATAATCAACCATTATCAAACTAGAAAGTTAAAATGAACCGTCACCTAATCAGACGGATTTCTTAGACAGAAATGACAATCAGAACTTGCAGAATCGTTCCTTGGTGTGATCCGTGCGTTTAGAAGCTTTTAAAACAGACATTTGTTGTTAATTTGCTGTTCTTTGTTCGTTTGAAAGTGAAGAAAGGTCGAGATAATCAAAAGTGTGATGTTTCACATGCAATCTGATATTTCAAACAATTCTGCCGACTTAACAGACCCCAGGTGCACCGCCCCGCATGGCCATTTGGCCCGAGGCGTACCGCGCGGATGGCCAAAAAATTCCAGATTTTTCATGGACTCCAGGCGTACCGCCTAGCAAGGTTTTTCTCAAATTTTTGGATTTTTCTTCGTTTTGCGATTTCGGACAATCCATAACTCCGTTTCACGCACGGTTTTCGTCTACGTTCATCATTTCTCGCATACTAACAATCTGTAACAATTACAATCGTCAAATCAACATGGATTTCAAGAACGATCACATGTACTCATGTCATCAATGACGTAATTTTCAACTGCAATTGTTACACCCCATTACGAGATGACCAATCCATCCCTACAACTATGTCAAAACTACCGATGGCCCAAGCTGAATAATAACAACAATCAAGTTCAAAGAGGAAGAGCATTTTCCATTGGAGCAAATGAAGCCTGTGAGGATCCTACTATTGTCACGGGTACGTTTCTTACTTTGCTTCTATACTATTTTATACAGGGGCCGATAAAAGTTTTTTCTCCACTGAATTTGAGCCTATCCTAGGATTATGTGCTATTTGAATGGAATCCTCGTATACTATAGAGTTAGCCGATGGTAAGAAAATCACTGTAGATAAGATTATCCAAGGTTGTACCATGACTCTAGATGAACATTCTTTTGATATTGATCTTATTCCTATGGAACTTGGTAGTTTTGACATAGTAGTAGGGATGGATTGGTTATCTCGTAATAAGGTAGATATCATCTGTTATGAAAAACTCATACGAATTCCTTTACCCACCAGTGGCACGTTGAAGATATATGGAGAAAGACCTAGACGAAGCTTAAAGGTTATTTCATGCATGAAGGCATGTAGTTACTTGAGGAAACAATATTATGCCTTCCTGGCTCACGTGGTTGAAAAGAAGAAGAATGAAAGGAAGGTTCAAGACGTTCCCGTAATTCGAGATTATCCCGAGGTGTTTGCTGATGACTTGCGTGGACTTCCTCCAGTCCGACAAGTGGAATTTCGAATTCATTTAGGGCCGGGAGAAAATCCTGTTGGCAAGTCCCCTTACCAACTTGCACCATCCGAAATGCAAAAATTATCTAGTTAATTACAAGAGCTTCTTGACAAAGGATTCATCCGACCGAGTTTCTCTCCTTGGGGAGCTCTAGTTGTGTTTGTTAAGAAGAAAGATGGATCATTTCGGATGTGAATTGATTATCGAGAACTAAATAAGTTGACAATCAAGAATCGGTATCTATTGCCGAGGATTGATGACTTATTTGATTAGTTACAAGGTGCAACTTGTTTCTCCAATATTGATCTCCAATCCGGTTATCATCAACTCATAATTCAAGAAGATGATATTCCTAAAACAACTTTTAGATTTCGTTATGGACATTATGAGTTCATGGTTATGCCTTTTGGGCTAACCAATGCACCAGCTGTATTTATAGAGTTGATGAATTGAGTCTGCAAGCCCTTTTTGAATCAATTTCTCATTGTTTTCATTGATGACATAATGATCTATTCTAAGACAAGAACAAAGCATGAGCATCATCTCAGACAAATTTTGGAGACGCTAAAAAGAAACAACTTTATGCAAAGTTTTCTAAATGTGAATTTTGGATGAAGGAAGTACAGTTTCTGGGTCACATTGTTAATGAGAAGGGTATAAATGCGGATCCTGCTAAGGTAGAGGCTGTTAAAAAATATGAGACACCAAAGACACCAACAGAGATTCGTTCATTTTTGGATCTGGCAGGATACTATCGGAGGTTTATTGCAAACTTTTCAAAGATTGTTGTACCACTCATGAAGCTGACTCAGAAAAATCAGCCTTTTAGCAAGAAGAAGCTTTTCAAACCCTTAAACATAAGTTATGCAACACTCCTATTCTTACTCTTCCTGATGGCAACGATGACTTTCTCGTCTATTGTGACACATAGAATCAAGGTCTTGGTTGTGTGTTGATGCAACGAGACAAATTCATTGTGTATGCATCTAGACAACTTAAGATTCATGAGAAGAATTACATCACACATGATCTTGAGTTAGGCGATGTAGTGTTCACATTGAAAATTTGGAGACGTTATTTATACGGCACGAAATGCACCATCTACACAGATCACAAAAGTTTGCAACACATTTTTTATCAAAAAGAACTCAACATGAGACAAAGGTGTTGGATTGAGTTGCTGAATGATTATGATTGTGTGATCCGATATCATCTGGGAAAGCAAATGTAGTGGCCGAGGCGCTTAGTAGAAAGGAAATGATCAAACCATCTCGTGCTCGTGTAATGTCAATGATAGTTCAAACTAGTTTGAAAGATCAGATTCTACAAGCTCAGAGACAAATGGTTTCTAGGAACGACCTAAAGAACAAGTTAGCATGTGGAGCCAAGAAAAAGTTTGAGACATGTTCCGATGAAATTCTTTATTTCAAAGGACGAGTTTGGATTCCAGATTCAGATGACCTTCGTGAGCTCATTTTAAATGAGGCTCATAAATCTAAATATTCAGTTCATCAAGGTGCCAATAAGATGTATCACGATTTTCATGAATTTTATTTGGTGGCCTTATATGAAAAAGGATATTGCAACATACGTTGGGAAATGCCTAACTTCTCTAAAGGTCAAGGCTGAACATCAGAAACCGTCAGGTTTGTTAGAACAACCTGTAATTCCTCAATGGAAATGGGAACAAATTACAATGGATTTTATTACCATACTCCCCAAGAACATCTAGTGGTCACGATTCAATTTGGGTTATAGTTGATCGGTTGACTAAGTCTGCACATTTTCTTCCGATTCGAGAAAGTTACAAGATTGAAAGGTTAGCCAGAATTTAAATAAACGAAATCATAGTCAGACATGGAGTTCCGTTATCGATCAATTTTGACAGAGATAGTCGTTTTACATCAAGTTCCTGGCAATCACTACAATAATCTCTAGGGACTCGAGTTACCCTTAGTACCGCTTATCATCCACAAATAGATGGGCAAAGTGAAAGAACGATACAGACTCTAGAAGATATGCTTCGGGCTTTTGTGGTTGATTTTGGTGGAAATTGTGATACCCATTTGCCTCTTATTGAGTTTTCTTACAACAACAGTTACCACACCAGTATTAAGTGTGCACCTTTTGAGGCTTTGTATGGGAGAAAGTGTCGATCACCTATATGTTGGACAGAAGTGTGAGATAATCAAATAACGGGTCCTGAACTTATTCAGAAAACAACTGAAAAAATAGCTCAAATACAAGAAAGAGTTAAAACTGCTAGAGATCGTCAAAAGAGCTACGTAGACAATAGAAGGAAACCTTTGGAATTTTCAAGTTGATGATAAAGTTTTACTAAAAGTTTCCCCTTGGAAAGAAATTGTTCGATTTGGTGAAAAAGAAAAACTTGCACCACGTTATGTAGGACCGTTTGAGATTTTGCAAAGGATTGGTCCTGTTGCATACAAATTAAAGTTGCCTCAAGAACTTAGCGGTATTCATGACACGTTTCATGTGTCCAATCTAAAAAAGTGTCTAGTAGACGACAATATGCATATTCCTTTAGATGAAATTCGATTAGACCGTAATCTTCAATTTACTGAAGAACCAGTTGAGATCATAGATCGTGAAATCAAAAAGTTAAAACGAAGTCGTATTCCGATTGTTAAAGTTTTTATACATATATTTTCATATATATATATATATATATATATTATATGTATTTATAAAAATATAGGAAAAAAAACGTTCCTAACAAAGTTTAAATTTAGAAAGGTACATCTTAATTAAACAAGCGAGATGTTTTTAAATCAAATTTAATAGCATATAACATGAAACCCAATTGTTTAAAATAGGATCAAGCAAACCAAGGCTCAAATTTTTGTATCACGTGCAAATCAAAACCCGGGCTTTAGGAACATTTCAACAAACCCACGACCCTAAAACCATCTAAACGGATATTGCGTTTAGTGCACAACAAGGTGGAATCGGAACTTATAATTGGAATTCAAACTCAAATTCGCGAACCGCACCGGGTATTACTTAAAAGATCAAGTGATAATTAAATAAGAAATTATTAAATGGTTTATGATAATAACAAGTACATAGGTCGGTTTCTCCTAACAAATTAACCCAAGGTATAGGAAGGAGATTGAGATCACACTCGATCGGAGATTTCTATAACGCAAAAACCATCAACTCCATTCGTAACTTCCATTGCGTTTTTCACAAGTCGCTACGGTGGTTCCAACATAGACTCCCGTTGCTGTCATCGTTGAGAAACAACAACTACAACCATCCCAGGAGAAAAACCCACTGAAAAAACCCCTTGACCCCTTAGACCCTTTTTCGCTGCAGGAGGGATTTGACCCAAAACCTCCCATTTGAAAGATCCCGAACATCATTGAGGCAATTCCTCATTGGTGATAATTTTAGTTGGAGTTGAAAAGTTTGTTTAGGTTTTTATGGAGCACACCAAGATAGAGAAGGCATACAGGGATTAGGTGTTATTTTTATAGATGCAGGTGGATAAATGGGAATATTATATATAGATTTAAACACATGGTGGACTGTAGGGAGATATATAATTGAGTATGTGACCATCGTGGTACCGCCTGAGCCAGGGTATCCCACCCGATCATATCGAGTGAACGGTAAAGGACCACTAAATATGATGACAGCTAGGAAAAGGGTGATACATGTCCAGTAAGGGCCTAGCTAGTTTAAAAAAATTATTATAATCAGGAATCAAAACGTATAAACGTAGTCTCATTTCAAACGGCAAAGTTCAAAGGAACTCTGAACGAGGGCGAGAATTTTATTTGAGAACAAAAAGATTAAATGAAAGTTAAATACCAACATCTGTTTAATCAAGAACTTACTGAACTTGTTAGCAATTGAATTTCGGGACGAAATCCGCTTAATCGGGGAAACTGTGACAACTCTCTCTAAAAGAAAAAGTTCTATTTTATGCTTGAGCTCATTATTGGAATTATTTGACATATTAGTTACACTTATCACAAAAATAAAATAAAATAAAAATCTCTAACTTGACACATGCATTTGATACGCATTAAAACAGCTCATATGTTATGTGTAGGTAAGTAAAACCTCTAATATATATTAAACCAATGCGTTAAAATTTTTGCTTAAATAGAGTCATTGCAATCCTTAATTAAACTAGTTCTAAGTTTAATGTAATTCTCAAATTTATAAAATTAATACGCAAAGATTAATTAATAAAATAAACACTTTATATTATCCACATTATGATCTAAGATTTATAATATGTCACAACCAAATTTAAAATGTTTTGTTCTTTAATAACCTTAAAAATTTCCAAGACCGGACATATAAAAATAAATGTGCTGATCAGATGTTCTTTTTATAGTAGTAGTAGTAGTAATAATAATAATAAAATAATTATCAATTTGGCAACTAACTATTCGAATAACAAGTATAATAATAATAATAATAATAATAATAATAATAATTATTATTATTATTATTATTATTATTATTATTATTATTATTATTATAATAATAATAATAATAAAATAATTATCAATTTGGCAACTAACTATTCGAATAACAAGTATATGATGGAAAGTTTCGGCTAACCCTCTCTGATGCATTGAAATTCCAAAGTTTCTAAATTCTAATGATATCACGAACCCTAGATCCTAGGATTTCCCTCACAATTACTCTTGCATGCGTTGGGAGCTGTGATCATACGGAGCTTGTGGAAGCATCAAAGAGACTAATATCTAAAAGTCTGGTTGCATCGGAAACTATTAACATCCTCTGTTACATCTTGATTAAGGTAACACTAATAACCGAAACTCCTCTCATTCTATTCTCTTTTGTAAATCAACGTTAAAACATAAGCTATACAAATATTCGACCGGTTCTATATCGACATATATAATCACATATAATAAAATCTAAAGCATGAGAATTTAACAATGAACACGGATCACGGGTGAAAGTATATGGGTTCGGTCGTAGTAAATGATATTGAACTACACAAGTGAGACGATGAGGACGAGCCAGCAGGAGACCGGGGTAATGGATATCAGGCCTCAAATATTGCTGCAATCAATTGATAAAACAACAGAAAATTGATTTTGATTGAACAAGAACAAGATCAAATGAACAAACTATGTATTTTGATAATAAGAAGTTTGATCTGTTTTACCGAGAAGGTCTACGGTTAATCTTTTCCATTCTTCGGTTATGTATGGAAAGATAGAAATAAAATGAACAAACTATGTTCGACTCTTTGATTTCAAAAGAACGGGGTTACAAACATAAAAAGAACCGGCTTTCAAACCTAAACCTTTGCTGCTAATTAAAGCCCAGCTCCACGTTTTTTTAATAGAACGTGTGCAAGCCCACTTTCACACAATTAAAACAAATGACCCACTACCATAACCCACTACTTTTACTTCTAATAAAAACTTAATAAAACATACTAAAAAACAAATCTAAATGCTGAATATGATCAACTTCTTTGACTCATTAAAACCCGCAACCCATCCGACATTAAAGCTAACCCAACACGGGGCCAGGTGTGCGGTTCAGACAAGTGAATGAGAGGAATAGAGTTCTAGTAAACTCAAGAGATGGTGTGCGGGATTACGGTTGGATTCGGATCTCATGCAAAGAAGATGACATGTTCGACTCTAACCATGAGTGGTGAACGAGAAGTAGTGCTGGCACATACCAACTTCGGAGTTTGCAGAAAACTAACGAAAAGTGGCTGACACAAAGCGTGCTTGGCGATACAAACATATACACATGCATGTGTACGGGGTTGAGGTTCGAACATGGTATAAGGGAAGGATTCGGATGGCTTCTGGCAGTGTCAAGAGAAGATACGATCGTATGCAAGTAGGGCTGATCGAGTTTAATTGGTTAATGAGACTGAACCGTGTTAAGGGTTAACGCAGCCATGGAGGGTTGCAGGAATTATGTTTTTTTTGAACGGCGAAGGTCTCAATCGTGTGAACCCATTGTTTTCAAACCATGTCACCAAAGTCTAGTTACCTGGACCTCTCATGACCACCACAACCACCCCAGGAGGAAACCTCACTAGGAAAACCCCTGACCCCTCTCAGACTCATTTGTCGTTACATGAGGGATTTGAACCCAAGACTTCCCATTTGAAAAAATCTTGAGATACCTTTGAAGCAATGCCTCATTGGTTGCAGGAATTGTGTGTGTATAAACTAGGATGTGAGTATAATTGAGTGTAATGTGTGTGTGATCATGTGGGGCTGCAAAAGAAGGAATTTTTTTTTAAGATTGGTGTATTTTAGAAAAAAAATTAGGATAAAGGTAAAGTAAAAAAAAAAAAAGGAAAATGGTTAAACCGAGATTCCTATTTGCGGTTTAGGAGTAAATTTTTATTTTAGAAATTTGTGTGTCAGCTATACCGCAATTCACAGTTGCGGTTTAGGACAAAACCATGAATTACGGATTAATGGTTTTGTCCTAAACCGCAACTGTGAATTACGGTATAGCTGACACCTGCAAAGCACAAATTTCTAAAATAAAAATTTACTCATAGACCGCAAATAGGAATCTCGGTTTAACCATTTTCCCTTTTTTTTTTTGACTTTACCTTTATCCTAATTTTTTTTCTAAAATATACCAATCTTAAAAAAAACTCGCAAAAGAAGATGGGTTGGTGGGTTTCACGTGAACAGCAGGCATGTGGGTATGCATAAGTGTAATTAGAAAAAAGTGAATAAATTTGAATACATATGGTGGGTCTTGACATGCATGTATGAGTACAAGTGAGAGATCAGATAAATAATTCAAAACCATAATTATAAAATTAACCCATCTCAATATGTTGATGTGAAGTCAGAATGTAAATTAAAACAATACATTTAATTGAATTGCAATGATATGGACAAAGCAAAACAAATAAAACAACAAATTATGGTAAAGCATTATAATATACTATTCTTGAACTTTTTAAAAAAAATATGTTAACACGAGAAATATTGGTGTTAAAATATAAACAACATGATGAGACAATTAAATTAACCGTTCAAGATTTTGGTTTACCGGAAAGTATCTAAATCACCCGTGTCTAATCATTTGTAGGATCCGGGTAGGACCCTTTGTTGCTTATTTTATTTGTCAGAGAAAGCGAGCTAATCACGTAACTAAGGTGAGTTTTATAACCCTTTTCTCTTTAATGTTTATTTTAAACTATCGGGGTGAAAAACATGCTACTTGACAATTATTTGAAAATTTATTAATTGTTGCATGTTTTATAAAATTTGTACTTGAATTATTATTTGTGTCTTTTGTATACTTGGTAAATTATTATTAGATGCTATATATTAGAAGGTATGCATGAGCACACGGCCTAGCTTGAGTTTTTTATTATAACACATCTATAAGTCCCTCGTTACATTAACACCACCATTAGCTTAGCGAAGCCAACGGTAATGTTAATAGATCTATTGGGTTGACATCTCATTCGATAGTTCCAGTTTGGGCATCGAATGTACATTACGCGCACGTAAATTATTTACAATGCCTAGTGTTAGGGCATTGTACATCGGGGTCGGAACAGTCATAGGTTTGGTTAGTGGCTTCTTGCGAATGGTCTATTTTGCATGCATATGAAATACAATCTATTGAAATTACTTAATTGTGATAATATGAAAACCGTTTGTTTTAGAAATCTTTATAACACTTTTGGTTTTATTTTAAAAACCTATGATCTCACTCAACTTTATAGTTGACCATTTAAGCATGTTTTTCAGGTAATGGAAATCAAACGTAGAACAAGCTTGATATGAACAATGCTAGGAGAATTACGAGACCTAGCATTAGTTAATTTTTATGTTTGAGATGTTTTATATTTGTTTTGATTTATTTTTGGATAGTAATTGATGAGATATTCATTTAATACATTACACGATTTAAATATTCTATTTGCTATGGTTCTATGATTCAATTTCGTCGCCCCTCTTTATTCCGCCTGAAGAGATTGGTCGTTTCAGACGAGGTGTGACAGATTGTTGGTACATTGCGCGTGTAGAATACACATTTGTGATACCTGTGACAATCGTCTTTTCACAGGTTATTACATATGAGCTTGATTATCTCATATTTGAACTTTTCAAATAAGATTGTTCCGGTTAGGGTTTCGAATATACGAAATGCAAGAATTATCTAGTCAATTACGAGGATTTAAACGACCAAGTAGGATCCTCGCGGGCCTCATTTGCTCCAATGGAAAACACTCTTCCTCTTGACACTTGATTGTTGTTATTATTCAGCTTGCGGCATTGGTTCCTGTAATGGTTTGGATCCCAACACTCCTAGCAAGCACGGTTATTTTTGTTGCCCCCATTATTTGTTGCAGGTGCCACTACCACTACATTGTTGTTGTTGCTGTTGTTCTTGTTGTTACCACGGGGTATCCTGCACTTTGCTGTCCAATGACCAAACTTTCCACAATGTGTGCAATGAATGCACTGTTTGCCATAGTGATGAAACTGGCACTTAGAGCATTTAGGAGCTTTCCCCACATAGTTGCCTTGAGTAGAAGGCTGAGCAGCTGGAGCCACTTGGTTTAACAGGCTGCCATTACATAACCTTTCCCCGTCTTTTGGTTTGTATTATGCTGATATTCCAACTTCTTAGCCTTTCTTGAGTCCTTCCAGGTTAACACCCCATTTTTAACCAATTCATCGATCAAAGTAGCAGACAACCCAATAGCGTCCTCCAATGTGGTTGGTCGAGCAGTAAGGACATGGCTTTTAACAGAAGGAGGCAACCCACTAAGATACCTATCAATCAACTTGCTCAAGGGTATCACCATGTGTGGCACTAAACTAGCCAATTAGTTGAATCAGGTAGTGTAGGCCATGTGTTCAGCACCTTCTAGCTTATAGCGCCACAACTCACTTTCCGATTTCAACAGTTCGTTATTGGGACATAATTCCAATTTTAGTAGCTCCACGAATTCAGCCCAAGTCATTGCTAGTGCTACATCCCTGCCTCTCGCCCTTAGTTGCGAGTTCCACCAAGTAAGAGCCCACTTGTGAAACGAGCAAGAAGAAAATTTCACCTTCTGATTCTCTGGACATTTACTGATATCCAATGTGTTTTTCATCTTCTATATCCATTGCATTAACTCCGCAGCACCCTTAGTTCCACAAAACTCAATAGGCTTGCATGCCATAAAACTCTTGTAGGAACCTTCATTTGAGTTTCCTTGGTTTCCAACTATTGAACTTCCTACTTCTCGAAGTGAGCTACTAATATCCCTGACCATTCCAGGTATAACTACCGCCAGTTGATCAGTAATAAGTGTAGCAAGCTCATTGATTTCAGTAGTATCGCGATGAGGAGGCATTCTGTTTTGTTACATCAAAGTTATAAGTTAGCTATATACCATAATGTACTACTAGTAGTGTAATTATTTTACGGCACATTGTTCACATTCCATACTAACACATATATGTTCACTAGTAGAGCATCACATAATAAGATTTCCCAACATAAATGTGTAACTGCAGATTCACCATTGCATTGGCCACCTGCAATCGTCAATTTGCTTTATACATTTACCTTAGTCTTCCCTATTAGGAGCTGTTTGCATTCACACATAAATAAAGTAACAATAACCAAGAGTAATAAATACTTTTATTTCATAATTCACTGAGTTCGTACAAATGTTTGAAATGGAAATATGAAAAATAATAATAATTCAAATTCTATCTAAAAAAATAAACTGCTAAAACCCTAACTCGACCTTCCCCTTCGAGTCCAATGCGGCTTCCATTGCTGCTGGTAGGACTTGCTGACCTTTGGGTTCTCCTTTGATAAGCATTGTGGGGCCTATATATGCTTTCGGCGTCTAAAAGCAGATCAGGATCTGTGTCAGCTCCTCTCGTCGGAGGTGGACTCAGGGCTCTCCTCTCAGTCTCGGTAGGTGCTGGAGGATCATTCCTCAGCCAGATCCTCTGGACAGGTATCACCCTTTTCCTGGCTGTCATCCTCATTGGTGGTCCTCTACCGTTCACTCGATATGGTCGAGTGGGATACCCTGGCTCAGGCGATACCACGATGGTCACATATTCAATGGGTGGTGCAGCAGGCGATGACGGTCTCTCAGAAGAAGTCGGTGGTGACACGTCGTCAGACACCTCCATAGGCTCAGACTTCTCACTGTGGGATGCCATGACTGTAACGCAACGTGTATATAAAAACATTAGACACAATGTAAGGAAATATGCATTTCTAAAGTACCTCATATGATGTTTATATATACACGTTGCGTTACAGTAATGGCATCGCATAGTGAGGAGTCTGAGCCTTTGGAGGTGTCTGACGACGTGTCACCACCGACTTATTCTGAGGGACCGTCATCACCTGCTGCACCACCAATTGAGTATGTGACCATCATGGTACCGCCTGAGCCAGGGTATCCCACTCTACCATATCGAGTGAACGGTAGAGGACCACTAATGAGGATGATAGCCAGGAAGAGGGTGATACCTGTCCAGAGGATCTGGCTGAGCGATGATCCTCCAGCACCTACCGAGACTGAGAGGAGAGCCCCAAGTCCACCGGTGACGAAAGGAGGTGACACAGATCCTGATCTGCTTTCAGACGTCGAAAACGACTATAGACCCCACAATGATTATCAAAGGAGAACCCGCAGGCCAACAAGTCCTACCTGCAGCAATGGAAGCCGCATTGGACCTGAAGGGGAAGGGTCGAGTTAGGGTTTTAGTGGTTTATTTTTTTAGATAGAACTTGAATTATTATTATTTTTGTATTTCCATTTCAAAAATTTGTACAAACTTAGTGAATTGTGAAATAGAAGTATTTTATTTTGATATTACTCTTGGTTATTGTTACTTTATTTATGTGCGAATGCAAACAACTCCTAATAGGGAAGACTAAGGTGAATGTATAAAGCAAATTGACGATTGCGGGTGGCCAACGCAATGGTGAATTTGCAGTTACACATTTATGTTAGGAAATCTTATTATGTGATGCTCTGCTTATGGACATATATGTGTTAGTGTGGAATGGGAACAATTTGCCGTAAAATAATTACACTACTAGTAGTACATTATGATATATAGCTAACTTATAACTTTGATGTAACAAAACAGAATGCCTCCTCGTCGCGATACTACCTAAATCAATGAGCTTGCTACACTTATTACTGATCAACTGGGGCAGTTATACCTAGAATGGTCAGGGATATTAGTAGCTCACTTCGAGAAGCAGGAAGTTCAACAGCCTGTTGAGTTTTGTGGAACTAAGGGTGTTGCGGAGTTAATGCAACGGATAGAGAAGATGGAAAACACATTGGATATTAGTAAATGCCCAGAGAATCAGAAGGTGAAGTTTGCTTCTAGCTCGTTTCTCAAGTGGGCTCCTACTTGGTGGAACTCGCAACTAAGGGTGAGAGGCAGGAATGCAGCACTAGCAATGACTTGGGCTGAATTCATGGAACTACAGAAAGGGGAATTCTGTCCCAAGAACGAACTGCTAAAATTGGAAAGTGAGTTGTGGGGCCATAAGCTAGAAGGTGCTGAACACATGGCCTACACTACCCGATTCCACGAATTGGCTAGTTTAGCGCCACACATGGTGACACCTTTGAGCAAGTTGATTGATAGGTATGTTAATGGGTTGCCTCCTTCTGTTACAAGCCATGTCCTTGCTGCTCAACCAACCACGTTGGAGGACGCTATTGGGTTTTCTGCTACTTTGATTGATGAATTGGTTAAAAATGGGGTGTTAACCAGGAAGGACTAAGACATGCTAAGAAGTCGGAATATCAGCAGAATAAAAAGCAAAAGATGGGGAAAGGTTATGTCATGGCAGCCCGTTAAACCAAGTGGCTCCAGCTGCTCAGCCTTCTATTCAAGGCAACTATGTGGGGAAAGCTCGTAAATGCTCTAAGTGCCAGTTTCATCACTATGGCAAACAATGCTTTCATTGCACACATTGTGGAAAGTTTAGTCATTGGACAGCAAAGTGCAGGATACCCTGTGGTAACAACAACAATGCAGTGGTAGTGGCACATGCAACAAATAATGGGTGCAACAACAATAATCGTGCTTGCTACGAGTGTGGGGATCCAAACCATTTCAGGAACCTATGCCCCAAGCTGAATAATAACAATAATCAAGTTTCAAGAGGAAGAGTGTTTGCCATTGGAGCTAAGGAGGCTCGTGAGGATCCTACTGTTGTCACGGGTACGCTTCTTATTAACAATTACTTTGCTTCTATACTGTTTGATACGGGGGCCGATAAAAGTTGTCTCCACTGAATTTTAGCCCTTCCTAGGATTGTGTGTTATTAGAATGAAACCCCCGTATACTATAGAGTTAGCCGATGGTAAGCAAATCATTGTAGATAAGATTATCCAAGGTTGTACCTTGACTCTAGATGAACATTCTTTTGATATAGACCTTATTCCTATGGAACTTGGTAGTTTTGACATAATGATAGGAATGAATTGGTTATCTCATAATGGTCTAGAAATCATGTGTTCTGATAAACTCATACGGGTTCCTTTACCTACTGGTGAGACGTTGTAGATATATGGGGAAAGACCTAGATGGAGCTTAAAGGTTATTTCATGCATGATGGGACGTAGCTACTTAAGGAAACAATATTGTGCCTTCCTAGCTCACGTGGTAGCTAGAAAAGAAGAAGAATGAAAGGAAGGTTCAAGATGTTCCCGTAATTCGAGATTATCCCGAGGTGTTTCCAGATGACTTGCCTGGACTTTCTCCAGTACGACAAGTAGAATTTTGAATTGATCTTGTGCATGGAGCAAATCCTGTTGCTAAGTCCCCTGACCGACTTGCACATTCAAAATTCAAGAATTATCAAGTCAATTACAAGAGTTTCTTGACAAAGGATTTATACGACCAAGTTTCTTGCCTCCGGTTTTATTTTTCAATAAGAAAGATTGATCATTTCGGATGTGCATTGATTATCGGGAACTAAACAAGTTGACAATCAAGAATCGATATATGTTGCCGAGGATTGATGACTTATTTGATCAGTTACAAGGTGCAACTTGTTTCTCCAAGATTGATCTCCGATCCGGTTACCATCAACTCAGAATTCAAGAAGATGATATTCCTAAAACAACTTTTAGAACTCGTTTTGGGCTAACCAATGTTCCGGCTGTATTCATGGACTTGATGAATCGAGTCTGCAAACCCTACTTGGTTCAATTTGTCATTGTCTTCATTGATGACATATTGATCTATTCTAAGACAAGAACGAAGCATGAGCAGCATCTTAGGCAAATTTTGGAGACACTAAAGAGGGAACAACTTTATGCAAAGTTTTCTAAGTGTGAATTTTGGATGAAAGAAGTATAGTTTCTAGGGCACATTGTTAATGAGAAGGGAATACATGTGGATCCTGCTAAGGTAGAGGCTGTTAAACAATGGGAGACACCAACGACACCAACAGAGATTGGTTCAGTTTTGGGTTTGGCAGGATACTATCGGAGGTTTATTGCAAACTTTTCAAAGATCGTTGTACCACTCACCAAGTTGACTCAGAAAAATCAGCCTTTTAAATGGGAGTAGAAACAAGAAGAAGCCTTTCAAACCCTAAAACATAAATTATGAAACGCTCCTATTCTTACTCTTCCTGATCGCAACGATGACTTTGTCATCTACTGTGACGCATCGAATCAAGGTTTTGGTTGTGTGTCGATGCAACGAGACAAAGTCATTGCTTATGCATCTAGACAACTTACGATTCATGAGAAGAATTACACCACTCATGATCTTGAGTTAGGAGCTGTAGTGTTTGCATTGAAAATTTGGAGACATTATTTATACGGCACGAAATGCACCACCTATACGAATCACAAAAGCTTGCAACACATATTTGATCAGAAAGAACTCAACATGAGACAAAGGTGTTGGATTGAGTTGTTGAATGATTATGATTGTGTGATCTGATATCATCTGGGAAAGGCAAACGTAGTGGCCGATGCACTTAGTAGAAAGGAAAAGATTAAACCATCCTATGTTCATGCTATGTTAATGACAGTCCAAACCAGTTTGAAAGATCAGATTCTAAAGTTAGAAATGTTGTGCTTTTGTGTAATATCACTGTACTTCCGGTTGTCCGTACATCCGTACGATTGTACTGTTACGACCTGAGATTTTAATTATAAATGATGAGTTATTATTTGATGATTATCACTGTTAATGGTATACATTGAGAATATATTATTTTATGCATAAACAATGGTGAGTTTAGTTGAAACCCAACTAAACAGAACCAGAGAGTTTATTGCAGTTATATTCACAGATTATGGATTATGGATTTGAAATGGAAAGGAGTTTGAGTTAGTTGGTTATGGTTTGGTTGCTAAACATAGTCAAGGACACATGGTCATGGTTTATCGAAATAGCGGTGGGACGGTGTAGGGGAGGTTGCGATCTACCTCTACATATACCCTATACATATGCATATTTCGGTCTATCATGGATGTGTCAGTGACTTGGGTTTAGTGGGTTTTGGTTTGGGATTTTAATATTAAAGTTAATAAAATAATTGGAATTATATACGCGATGGTGAGGTTACGGTTATAATTTAAATGCGAATATTAATTCAGAAATATTAACTTAATAACGTATTCGCGTGGGTGACGATTCATACGAATATAATTATTAAGAATAATATTCTGAAACGATATTTCATAAATTGTAAATCGAATCGATATACGATACGAGCGTTGGATTCGCAAAGGTGACGACCTTTACGAATACGTACGTAAGTAAAGCGTTTCGACGAGATAATTAAATAATATCTAACGATATTAAATTAATAAATGGAAAATAAAAATATTATTAGGAATCACGACCTAAAACAAATCCGAACAAACGGGTCATTTAAATAATTGGTTTAACAAAAATGAACAGACACATTTTATTTAAACGATTTCTTTAAAAATCATTTTTATTATAACGAAATTTAATTGTTTAAACGTTTTATGTGTTAAAGATGTGTTACGTTAAAAACTGAACAATTATTATATTATATCGCGAAATAAACGAGACCGAACACGCGGGAGCGGGTTAGATACAAAAGGTGGAAGACTCCACCATTTCTCTCATTTCACCAAAAACCCTTTTCTCTCTCTAAGTCCATTTTCGTCACCCACAAAAACCTCCAACTTCTCTCTAGCTTTTTGAGCTCGTTTCTTGACGAAATCGCGAGATCTCGGAGCCTAAACGACCGGGGAATCAAGGAGAACAAGAAAGTACAAGAAACTTCACGTTTGATCCATATATCGAGGTAAATCGACTGTTTTCTTTCTGATTTTACACTTGAACATACACTAGCCATCATCATCATCATTGTGGATAATTGCTCTACTTTAGAAACCTTAATCTGTGTTATTGTCGAGCCATGGGAAGCCTAGACGACCTTATGACCCTCAATATGTCGAAGATGATGATGCAGGAACTGTTGGGTCGAAGTACAGCTCATGGCCGAACCTTTGAGGGCCGGGCGAACCTATTTTTTGTTGGGCAAACCCTAAGCCCTGCAACGAACCCTGGTCTACCCTGCAACAAACCTGTATTATATTCTGCAACGAACCATTTTGGGCTCACAAACCCTTGTGGGCGGGAACTAGGTAGCCGAACCTAGGGTTTTCTAGACTAAGCCGAACCTTCTTTCCCCTCTAGCTACGAACCCTCTAGGGTGAACGAACCATCTGGATGCATGCAGCGAACCTATGAGTCTGGTCTTGTGGGAGCCGAACCTGTTAAGTTTGTGTTGGGACCGAACCTTTTGGGGTTAGGCTGCATGACAACGAACCTAAGTGTTCGTGGGCTACATGCAGCAAACCTGTGCTGTGGACCTCCCTCAAGCGAACCCTGGTAGAACCCTAATAGGACTAACGAACCTAGCCACGAACCATAGTGGAACTGAACCCAAAGGTTCGCTGGTCATATGGCTATTGTGCATGGACTAGTTTCGGATTAATTGGTGTACGAACAGGCATATGTATATACATATATGAGAAGTAACCATGCATGCATGAAGTTGTTTAGTTGTCATTTTTTTTACATAATATGGAATGTGAGGTTTTACATAATATGAAAACTCATGAAACTAAATGTAAATATAAACTTTATAAACATAAATTGGGATTTAAATGATTTAAACGATGGTGATTCATCTAATTAAGTCATGCATGAACTTGATTAAAGAACCTTCACTTTTCTTTGTTAACGACACAAGTTTTAAAATTATGAGATTGAATTAGTGATAAATTCATTAAAACTTAAATTAAGATTCTATGACTTAAGTCATAGTGGTCAACTAAATAAGTCATGCATGTATGTTTAAGTATGAGAAAGATTAGGGTTATCTATTAGAATACCCATACTAACTCATAATAAGTTATCCCTAAAAGATAAGTTGATTATAGCCAATCTAAATTATATTTAATGACGAACATTCACATAAAGTGGTGTAAATCTATTTTACTTAGGATTTAACAAACTAAGTAACAATACACCTAATGATGTAGAGAAACACTTATGGTTATTTAATTAAATTTAGTCACGTATACTTATAAACACGAACACCTATTAACTACAGAATGTTGAGTTGCTTTGAGTTATCTACGCGAGTGCGCAGATTACAGCGACACTGATTCTAAGGATTCAGGTGAGTTCTCATAACCTCCCTTTCTTTTAAACTATTTTGTTTTAAAACTCGGAGGTGAAACATGTATACCAATTTTAAAAATATTATTTTGATAACACATGGATGATACCTGTTTATCAATATGATATTCATATTATGAATTATCATTATTATGGATTATCACTGATTATTATACATCCGTGTAAATATTGTCATTGACTTTGGTCAATAACAAAGATTACATGTATTGCCACTTGGATTATCACAACTCCGTGAAACATTGCCTTTGACCTCGTTCAATTGCATTGGTTTCATGTATTGTCACGTGGATAGCTTCCACTCCATGGATCATGTTTTTAACTTATGTTAATTACATAATGTCGATGTATAGTCACAGATATTATTTGAGAATATTGATTGTTAAGAATGGTTGAATGGTTATGTGGTTGATTATCTATTATTGTCTATGATTATCTATGAATATGTGAGATAGGTGAATGTTTGTTTGTTTATGTGTTGATTGTTTGTGTTGGGATATGTATTTGGATTGTCACACAGGTACCCTTGTGGATTTCCTCAGAAAGACCATAAGTTCTTATACTCATTTTATCTAAACTTTTTATAAAATCTTTTCAAAATACAAACTTTTATACTCATTTTATAAAACACTTTTAAAGTATAAAAACTTATGATTACTCACCAACTACTTAGTAGTTGACACTTGATTTCTTTACATGTTTCAGGTGATGAAGCTAAGTAGGTTGAAGAAGATGAATTCTCACTTTTGGACATCATCACATAGGATCTTGGACTTAGCTAATTAACTAAAATTCTGGCGATTAGAGTTTAGTTAGTTTAGCTAATTCTTTTGTGTAATTGATGTATTTAATTCATGATAAACATGATTTTTGTGTAAACATTTATTAGGTTTGATTGATAAGTGATGGTTTATATTTAGATGCCCACGAGCTTTTGAACAATCTACACATCCCTCGTGGCATCCCGACGTTTCCGCCATCGGTCGAGGTGTTACATTTTGCAGCCAAGTTAGAAATGGTTACTGAGCATAATCAATCATTTGTTGATCATGGTGTCTGTCTTGAAGATAATGTTAAACATTATCTGGCTAATAAAAAACTTTACAAAATTAAAATTGAAGAATACAGTACATATATTAAATCTTTGAAATTAAGCCTAGCTGATCAGGATGATATCATCAAACAAATGATTGGAGCAAACAATGATAGGAAAAGAAAATGTCATGCCATTGAATGTTTACGTAGTGCACATCATACGTTTTAACATATTTTGGCTAATCATTTTCCAAACGAAGGAACCCAAGGGATTGGTGAATATGTTGTTGCTCCTACTATTAATCATCTGTATGGGAAATTTCCTGATGAGCCTTATGTTGTTCCTTATGTGGCAAAATCATCTAAGAATTTAATTTTTTTTTCAAATGTTATTTCTAACACTTTTAGTTCTTTGAGTAATGAAATCGCAGTAACTGATCTAGGAGGAGAAGTGATAACAGAAGATGTTTGTGATGATCAAATAATTGATGAATATGTTTCTGGTTCTATTTGTATTTCTTCTGATGAAACTGATGTAAACATTCTATTAGTAGTAATATTGATTCTGATTTTGTACTAATGGAAGATGTTGACATTAATGATGAATATGTTAGCAAGGGGACTGATATTCCTACAGACAGATGTTTATTTACAGAACCAGATAACATCATCTATTATACACTTAAAGGAAGAAATGAGATTTTTTGTGATGATACTAGACCTCTAAATTTGGTTAAACCTTCTTTAATTGGCAAAGTTTTTGAGAAACCAAATGAAATTTTTTTTTTTTGAGAAACCAGAGTGGATTAATGATAAGGCTTGGTAAAATTAATACGAACATAATTTTGTTGAAGGAAAGAGTTATAATGAAGAGACTGAAAAGATGGTAAGTCAGACAGTCCAATGTTGAATTCATAAGTCTAAAATCATCAATCCCTACATCACAAGCTTCTTCTGCTCAAAATATGTCACTATTCAATCAGGTTACTCAAAGTAATAAAAATTTTGAGATAGATCATTCAGGTGCAATGGACATTTAACTACACAGTCATTGAAGTCTAGTTCATGTTCTAAGGTCCATGAAGTAAGTCTACACAAGGATGATAGTCAGTCACATGTTAATCTCAAAAGAAGAGTAGAAAGAAGAAACCTACACAGCCGATAAATCTGATTGATTTCTTACCACAGCTTTCACTATACAAAAGAAATTGTATTTGGAGGAAACTTTAGACAAATTCTACCGGTTTTTCAGAATGGAAGTAGAAATGACATTGTGAATGCCTCTTTAAGTTCTTGATATATTTGGCAAAACTGTAAAGTTTTTAGGTTAGCAAGAAACTCGAGGTTGAGTCAAGGAAGTGAAAAATGTGATATTGAACAAACAAAGATGTTTTCAAATTGGTTTCTCGAATTAGGAGAAGGAAATGTTGCTAACGTCAACGAGGGTGAGTCGATTATCGATATACCTGAGGATCTTTTAATTGCTAATTCAATTGGTGCTATAGCTTCTCTAATTGGCTTTATCTACCCTTCAGTACTTGAGAATTTCAAAAACAAAAATTTCTCTTAACACAGAGAAACATTGGAACCACTACAAATAAAATGACATATAGTGGCATACGATTTTAATGGCATTTAACTTTTATGCCACTAATACATGGTTTAGTGGCACTTTGTGTGTGCCATATTTAATCAACTAATACTTTTTGTGGCATCTTTAATTTATGCATTCAAATAGTTCATTTAGTGGCTCTTAATTATGCCATAATATCTCAACATACATTTTTGTGGCTTTTATTTTATGTCACTAAATTTATTAACTTTATCTTATAAAAATTTTACTAAAAATTCAATAAAAGATTTCCCACCATCATAAAATAGGTTCTCAAAATTCCCTCCATCTTAGATTCACACAAGTTAATTAGTAAAAAAGGGGGGAAGAGTTAAAAGCCCTAATTGCGTCCAGCATCCATCTTCTTCGATCAACATCACCTGCATAATCGAGGGATCGTCGAGTAAAAGCACCCCCACAACCCTCCTGCGATAGCCCTCCTTCAATCTCGTCTTGCCAGCCATCGTCTCACACCTCCACGCAGCCCCTACACTCGTCTACTGCCCATCATTCAGAAATTAATGAGTTCACCAACAGAGCCCCTCCATTGCCATTGTAAGGTACGAATTGTTGTTATTATATGTTATTTGTGATCGATTTTTGGAAGGTCTACTTGATTATGATGGTGCTTATACACACCCATCGAATTTGAAAGTTCTACTCATATGTGTTTTGTTATATTTTTGGTAATTATAAATCTTCCAAACGTGATGTTGCAATTGAATTTCGTTGTCTGTGAGTTTTGTTTGTTTAAGTATGTATGAATTTGAACTCCAAATGTTTGACCAATTGCCTCATTTCTTCATCAGTTAAGATTTCAAGCTTATTGATATCCTTAATTAAAGTGAAATACAATTCATTGTTGGAATGTTGTTAACACTTTCATTGAAGGTTTTTAAAGAGACTTCAATTCCTATTGATATTTACAGTGATTATGTTCATCACATGAATCCTTAGATATTGAATTACCAAGTCCTTGACCTTGATAATCTGTATTTTGTCACCCCCTTAAGGTTCTTTTGTTCAACATACTAATTGCTCGATCATAAACATATAAGCTTATCAACAAAACTACAATGACAGTGATACTCTAGATCCAGGGTTTACATAGCACATTAATCTATTTGATTCATATTTTTGTTTGAATCATATATCTGTTTATGTTTTGTTGTTATATCATATCGATTTGAATCATATTTCTGTTTTAATGTTGGAATTTTGACATGTCTGGTTATATGTGTTTTTGTGATATTTGTTGGTAATTATAAAGCTTCCAGAAGTTTTTCGTTTTCTGTGAGTTTTGTTTAAGTAAATTTCATTTAGGTTTCGGGGCGTTGCCCCGAACCCCACAAGGGGCGCTGCCCCGTTGACCCCTGCCCGTTGAGTGGCCAGCGGGACCGCCACCAGGGGCTCTGCCCCTTGGACCCCGCCAGGGGCGCTGCCCCTAGGACCTCGCAAGGTGGCGCAGCCCCCTTAACCCCCGCATGGTTCGGAGCTCAGTATGCAACATGCTTTTGTTTTCTTGTTTAAATCATAACCTATGAGAATCATATTTTTGTTTTTATGTTTGATTGTTAAATATCTTGTCCGGCTTGTGGCATAAATGTATTTGAATTCACACACACACACACATTTGGATCTATAAGGTTAAAAGATGTTCTTTTTGTTGATTATGCTCATGATGCACGATATCATATTTTAACTTCACTTGTTTCAATTAGGGTTTTTTGTTTTGCAGGAAATCTTTTAGCATAAGTTTGTTCTACTAGATTAGCAATTAGCATGTGAGTTTAAGTTCACTTATTTCATTTAAGTTTAACTTTATTCGCTTATTTCGACAATTCAACATACTTGACTAGGTTAATGTCACTGTTGCAACATGTAATGCGCGATGCAAAACGACACAATGCGCGTCGACTTTTCCTAATTAGATATAATTATATCAATAATGTATATTTCGTAATAATATGTTATTTAAAAAGAACTATTTAAGAGGTCTTTTGCATCATACAATTTGGATGCCATTTGACAAGTTTTGTTTTAATCTATAACTAGTATAACGGACATGCGCGTTGCGGCGGGGTCTAATATACTGGCGTAAAAACAATAAATAGAACATGAGGTTAAAATTGTGTACTATAACATGCATGAAGGAGAAAAGGTTAAAATCATGTTGTTTGTTTTGTTTGATTATGTTTGTTTATGTTTGTCATTAATTTGTTTGCTCTTGAGTTGGAGGTCTCCCTAGAAGCACATCTCTTTTAACATGAGCATCTCTTTTACCATGGACAGAGGTATGACCCTAGCATTGCAACTCTTTTATCATGGACTGATGCTCTTCGACTGACCAAAGTCGTTAGATGTTAACAATGGTTGAAAAGTAATATTCGCGAGACATAAAACATAATTATTTAATTAAACATATTTGCCTATTAAATAAAAGTGTATAGGTTTTCTCACATTAAATTGGAAATCTGGGTCGCAATATAGTAAAAAAATTTCAAACAAATATCAAAGATGAAATACGAAAAGGTCACCTTGATGTATCGCGTTATAGCTATGATGCAGATCAAAAAAAACAATTTTAGTTGCTAGTTGATTGTTATTTCTTTGTTTGCACAAAGATTACTGATTCTCAATAAATAAGGCACTTATATGCTAAAATACTTATTTAGTTGCACTCTTATAAGGTCATGTATTTGAAATCCTTAACATATGCTCATTGTTCTTTTATTGTTTTGGCAAAACATTCTATGAATTACTTTCTGTCAACTCATAAAACCATGGTTATTGTTTCCAGACACATAAAAATTATAGCATCGAGAACACAAAGAATGATAATCATATAAACACCAAGATAGCAAACCTAAAATCCAAAAAGACATAATGAGAGTTGAGTTATTAAACCAAAATGAAGCCCAACAAATTAAAGTCTTATCTTCATTCACACGTAACTTGTAGTTTGACACGTCACGTTTTTCTCTATAAGATCAATTAAAGGGAGCCAAAAAGAACTGAGAGCAGAGCACTCAATCAACAAAAAAATCACAGCAAAACCCTAAGAAAACAAACCTAAAAATAAGCAAGAAAAACATACAAGGTGAATCAGAAAGAAAGAAAACTATGGTCCTTGAATCCTAGCAGCCATAAGAATGGATCATCATTAAAAAATATTACTTCTTTCACGTTATTTTTCCTTGTAAATGACTCAGAATAAAACATTATTAAGATTATAACAAACCTGAAACCCTTTAATCACAAAAGAAGATTAAAATCAAGCTATCTGCTTAAAATATTAACAAAGCAGATATGCAACAATTACATATATATCTTTCAATGTAACCACAAATTTATGGATTTCTCCCTCAATTCCACAATTTAAAAAATCATAACAGCAATCAAAATGAATCCTAAATTCATGTAAGAACCATATTTAATAGTAATTAGTCGAATTTTTAGGTGTTCTATGTACTTGTATAATATCAACTCAACCAATTTCTACAAACCTTAGGAACTAAAGTAAGCCAACAAACCCATAAAAAGCACTTGAAACTAAATGAAAATGAAATGCATAATCTGGTTGAATCATATTTTTGTTTAAATGTTTGAATGATAATCTATTGGATAACTATGTTAGTAGTGTTGTTAGGTTTTCATTAGTTTTTTAGTTCTTGATTTGTAGGGATGTTTAAGAACAATGACTTGTATATATTTTCACTAGTTTCTTGACTAACAGCAAATACAAACATAAAACCACAAAGTCATGGATAGATCTTGGATGTATGATGAACCAAGATCAAGTCACATTTTTGTTAATGGGGTGAAGACATTCTTGAATTTTGCATTTGAGAGAACATCTGTAAACGGGGATAAGATAAATTGCCCATGCACGAAGTGTCTGAATATGAAATATCAATGTAGAAAAAGTGTTCTAGATCACCTCATATGTTCAGGGTTTCGGCTTGATTACTTGAAATGGGTATATCATGGTGAAGGCACATCAGTTGCATCAGCTAGCACAACCTTGAATAAGGAAATGCATGCTTTGTTGAATGATGCTTTTGAACCAGAAGTTGAAATTGGAGTGGAAGAGCATGAGGGTGCTTCAAACAATAGTCAAGAGACAAACAATAGAGGAAGAGAGTTTGATGACCTCATAAAGGAAGTTGAAGAAAAGGTGTACCCGGATTGCAAATACAACAAATTATCTTGTTTGGTACATTTATATCATTTAAAATGTTTGAATGGATGGAGTAACAAATCTTTCTCTATGTTGTTGGAGTTTTTAAAGGATTTGCTACCCGAAGGAAATTTGTTACCTAAAACAACCCAACAAGTTAAAAAAGTCTTGGCTAGCTTGGGTTTAGGATATGAAAAAATCCATTCATGTCCTAATGGTTGCATGCTATTTTGGGATGACAAGGAGAAAGATGAAATTTGTTCTTTTTGTGGATCTTCTAGATGGAAAGTTAATGAAGCTAATCCAAATGATGACGTTAGCCCTCCTCCCAAGAAGAAGGCTTCAAAAATATTACGATGGTTTCCTTTAAAGCCAAGACTTCAAAGATTGTTTATGTCATCAAAAACGTCTGAACTGATGAAGTGGCATCATACAGAGCGTGTTAAAGATGGGAAATTACGACATCCGGCAGATGCATTAGTTTGGAAGGATTTTGATGAAAAGTTTCCTGATTTTGCTAGTGATCCTCGTAATGTGCGTCTAGCTCTTGCAAGCGATGGCTTCAACCCGTTTAGGACAATGAATGTTGCACACAGCATTTGGCCCGTTTTTCTTATTCCATATAACTTGCCGCCATGGTTGGCTATGAAGCAACCAAATATAATTCTTTCATTAATCATCCCAGGTCCTATAGGTCCTGGAAACAACATAGACGTGTATTTGCAACCTTTGATAAAAGAATTGATAGATTTATGGAAGGATGGAGTTAATACATTTGATGCCTCAACTAAACAATACTTTCAGTTGAAGGCTTCTTTAATTTCTACCATATCAGACTTTCTAGGTTATGCCAATTTGTTCGGATGGAGCACTAAAGGAGAATTAGTATGTCCTGTGAGTTCTTTTGGTACTGATTCCAAATGGCTAACTCATGGAAGAAAATGGTGTTACATGTGTCATCGGAGATGGCTTCCATCTGACCATCGATGGCGTTTAGACAATAGATCCTTTATTGGAGGCCATGACTTTATAATTGCTCCTATTCCTCCTTCTGGAGATGAGGTTCTACAACAGCTAGATTCTATGGAATTTCTTGTACACAATGATGTTCGTGGTCCATGGAAAAAGAAAAGTATTTTTTTATGTTACCATATTGGAAGCACTTGTTGTTTTGTCACAATCTTGATGTGATGCACATTGAAAAGAACGTTTGTGACAATATAGTGGGCACTTTATTAGGACAAGATGGAAAATCAAAAGATAACTATAAAACAAGATTGGACTTACAAGAAATGGGTATTAGAAAGGAGCTGCATCCAAAGAAACGACTTATAGGAAATGTCACTTTTATGCCAAAAGCATGTTATCAAATGACTCGGGGTGAAAAGACTCATTTTTTAAGTACTCTTACATCAATCAAGCTTCCCGATGAATTTTCATCCAATATATCTCGATGTGTACAAATGAATGAGCGAAAATTAATTGGGACGAAAAGTTATGATTGTCACATACTGATGCAAGAATATTTGCCCATTGCATTACGTGGAAATTTACCAGACCATTTAAGCTCTGCTATAATCGAGTTATGCGAGTTTTTTGAGGCAATTTGCTACAAGGATTTGTCTGAAATTAATATCCATTTTCTTGAGTCTAAAGTTGCACTCACTTTGTGCAAACTTGAGAAGATATTTCCTCCATCATTCTTTACTGTAATGGTGCACTTGGTGATTCATTTAGCAAGGGAGGTTAAGTATGGAGGTCCTGTTGCGTTTCGGTGGATGTACCCTATTGAAAGGTAAATAACATTACTATAAATTTAATCCATTATTTGCTATGTATTATAGTTTCTAAATTATTACTAAATTGTAACCTTTACACAAACAGGGACCTTTTAAAACTAAAGTTATACGTTCATAATAGAGCTCATCCAGAAGGATCAATCGCTGAAGGTTATTTAGCTGAGGAAAGTATAATATTTTGCTCCTGGTATCTATCCAATGTAGAAACCGTCTTCACTAGAGAAATGAGGAATGATGATGACAGTCACCAAAATCACATTGAAGAATCCAACAAACTATGTCCCGGTCGTGCAATAGGCCGTAAATTGCATTCGGGGGTATCTATTCACAAAAGAAGGAGATCTTCAAATACTGAAATTGATGAGAAGTCCCTCACTCAAGCGCATCGTTATGTCTTATTCAACATTGAGGCGGTTACACCTTTTCGAGAGTAATATATTTTTTTGATATTATATGATCTTGCTTGTCATTCATTTATCACAAACATATATTAATATGAATTTCCTTTTAAGGGAACACAAACGAATCGTCAAGGGACAACAACGTTCTCGTCGAGTTTTAGATTACGAAATCAACAAGATTCATGGCCAACAGTTTGCTGATTGGTTCAGGAGAAGGGTGATTCAACTATGTTATAATTTTTTATAAGAAATCTTAATGTAACGTGTATTAACAACTATGTTATAGGTGGCACATATGCAGCAACAGGGTGATGAAGTAACAGAAGAATTGAAATGGCTTGCTCGTGGTCCACTTAGAAGTGTGAAACGATACTCTGGATACCTTGTTAAGGGTTACTGTTTTCATACAAAAAATAGAGAGAAATCACTAAAAACCCAAAATAGTGGTATTGTTGTTAGTGTAGAAGGTTCAAATTATGCTAGTTGTCGAGATAGAAGGCCTGCTCATAGCGTGATTAACTACTATGGTAAATTGAATGACATTATTGAGTTAAATTACTCGGGTCAAATACGAGTAGTTTTATTCAAATGTGATTGGGTTGACATCAATAGGGGCTGCAAAATAGATAATGGTGTGACATTGGTGAATTTCTCATACAAGGCGCATACAGGAGTTAGTTTAGCCGATGACCCATATGTAATGGCATCACAAGTTGGTAAGGTTTTTTATGTAGGAGATCCCAAGAATAAAAATTGGGAGGTCGTAAGACACGTAAAAGTAAGAGATGCATTTGATATGGGAAGTGTTAATGATCAAGTTGGCCCTTATTCAAATGATTGCACATTTAACGTGCCTAACCTGCATACAATTGGGGATGATGGTGAAGATGGCATAGACATTACACCCGAGATGGAGCATGTTCAAGATTTTGAAGAAAATGACGAGGACACAATTCTTTTTTGATTATTTATTAATTTATTTCCTTAAACCTTAATTTAGTTTAATTTCCATAATTTTACTATTATTTTTGTGTTAAATAATGATGTTTTTATATATTTTAAATGTGTTAAATATTAACGTTTTATGTCCTATATATGTGTATACATTATATTTGAGATACTTAATTTTTTTTTGAATAAATAGTATGAGCAAGCGCAAGAAGCTTAATATCATTACTACAGACTCCAATTTGGCTGTTAAAGACCATGTTGAATCTGAAACTCAAGGTCTTCATAAGAATGAAATGCAAGGTGGTGTATCAAGTTCTCAAGAATTTCAGTCTACAAATGAACAAGGTACAATATTTTCTTTTTTTTAATTCATAAATTTAAAATACACCTTTGAACCATTTGAAAAATTCCAGGCAACAACATTTGCTCATGTTTAGATCTATAAAAAGATGTTGCTAAACTCTAGGTTTCTATCCACGTAAATAAGCCTTTAAATTCCATGCAAACATACACCTAAACAAATTAACCATACATGTCTTGTACTCATGACCAATAAATAAACAATTAACCCAACAATCAACCCTTAATCGTTTATTTATACAATTCATTCACAGTAGTGTCGGTTACTCTTCGACCAAGTTCGCCTCTTGTTTCTCCCATTTCGACACTCGTTGTTATAATGACTGAGGTCACCACACTTGTAACATTTAATATGACGTTTATCCTGCTGGAAACGTTCATTACCATCCCAACTATTCTCAGACCCACGACCTCTTCCCCGGCTACGTCCAAAACCATCATGATTTGAACTCCCACTGCCACAATGTTTACAACCATGCATCTCTTTTCTGGCCAACAGTAAACTACCTTGAATGTACTCCATTTCTTGGTTCCTTTCAAGCGCTCCTTGTATGCTTTCAATCTACCAACAGCTTCATCAAATAACATTGACTCTAAGTCAAAACATTGTTCAATTGAAGCTACAATTTGAAGAAACGACCTGCCATCGAATCTAGCAACCTTTTCACTAACTCAACTTCTTCAAGCTCATATCCAAGACTCCTTACCTTTGATGCTGAACTGGTCAATTTCGCCACGAAATTATCAACCGTTTCACCATCCTTAATCCGCAAACTTTCAAGCTCCCATTTTAATGTTGCATATCGAGCCACTCTCACTCGATCCACTCCCAAATACCGTGTTTTCAGCCCATCCCACACTTCTTTTGGATCGGTGTACCTTGACATTTGCAAAACCATCCCCTCAGGTATTGCTTGAAACAAGAAAGCAAGTGCTTGTTTCGACTTATTTGGATCGATTCCTTCACCTAAAACTCTTGGTTAGACGGTCTCTCCATATCCCATTGGCATCCATAATCGACTTCACTTTGACCGCCTATACCGGATAATTTGTAGGGGTCAAAACCGGAACTTGAAAAGACATCGAACCGCCTTCTTTAATCCGTACCATCGCCATTGTTTATGTGTTTGACAATCTTAATCCTATTCCGATCAAGCTTGTTCCAAGAGCCTTTTCCACCGATCAAGAAGACAAGGCCACACCCACCTTTACCGTAACATGTCACCCCGCAAAACGAACCGAACCAACGACGCTTGCGTTGATGTCTTTCTGTTCGTGTTTTCCACACCTCTGGTTAAGCTCCTTCTATAACAAGAACAAGTTGATCAAGGATACCCTTGTTATTCTTCAGCCTACGATGAAAATCAAAAACAAAATATACTTTCAAATGAATGTGGCTCTTATACCAAGTGATGGTTATCAGGCCCTACTTGATCAATAAACACAAGTAAAATGGGTGTTTTAATACCCAAAAATATAAAAATATATGTGAACGAAAGTTGCATAGGGAAGGTAAAGAAGAAGGCTACTTTTATTCATTATCAAGAGGGCTATATTTAGCCTTACACAGGAATTAGAAAAGTTCACAATAAAATACTAATTCAACTTAAAAATATGGTAAAAGCTGATGACTCTCTCTTCTCACTTGTACCACCAACGTACACATCCTTTCAAATCGGTCAAACCTTTACCAAGTCCAATCTAAACTAATTAATAAATAAATCAGAAAATATAAAACCCAAATGCTAAACTCCATGTTTCTATCCATGGAAATAAGCCTTTGAATTCCATGCAAACTTACTACTAAACAAATTAAACATATTTGTCTTCTACTCATGACCAATAAAATAACGATTAACCCAACAAGTCCATCTCTGATTGTTTTCTCTCTAAATTGTTTTCCTAAAATAGTACATATGTTGTTTGTAGCTAATTCAAAAATAAGATTTCCACTCATGTTCTTATAATCATTTAATGCAAGTATAACTTGAGACATGGGTTGCTATTGGTGATCAAACTGCACCGGTAACATGCGATATAATATGAGTAAGCTACCAATGATACTTTCAACATTGATACCTCATAATCTCCATCGATAACATGTTAAAAAAGTGTGTTTGTAACATCCCAAATCAACTTTACCAAGATCTTATCTGTTTTGCCCCTAATGTATTGTTGCTTATTCAGGAACTTATGGTTTTGTTTTCAATAAATTGATCACCCAAGCAAAATGAATCTTGATAGGAAAAATATCCACCTCCTTATAAAAAGGTTTTGTTGTCCCTCTCAACGGATGTGTGATATTACATTATATCCACCCGCTTATGGAGCCCAGCGTCCTCGTTGGCACATCAGCCTGACCCGTGGCTCTGATACCATGTGTAACAGCTCAATCCAATCGTATCAAAGTATTGTCCGCTTTGTCCGTTCAGGAACTCGCAGTTTTTTATCACCCGAAGAGTTGTTCACTCAGGGAAAAGCCACCTTGATAAAAAAGGTATCCACCTCCTTATAAAAAATGTTTCGACGAAGTATCTTCGAAAATTACTTTCTAAAGATGCCTTCAACAACTGAGGTGTCCGTCAATGACATGGTTTTATATTGCAATGAACTAATGATCTACTAATTTTTCCTTTTACCATTTATGAGTCTTTGTTCAAAGTGTATTACTTGAGGTGTTCGTGTAATATGTTAAAAATTATAGATTTTGTCTTTGAGTATGATAAAACAATTACGTGTCACACTTAATATCCCAAAATGGATGCTATTGAAAAATTGTGTTAAATCCATAAAAAATTACTCCTAATAATTCAACTGAAAAAGAAAAAATATAAAAGTATCGATATATAAATCCTCATTCCCCATGCCTTGTCACTTCTATTAATAATCCTCACATATTCTTCTTCGATCCAAAAGCATTCATGATCATTAGAACCACAACCTACGCCGTGCATGATAAGAAACTTTCTCTTAAATCAACCATCAATCTCCACCATCATACATGCTTCAAACTACCATAGGAGTGTCATTTAAGAGATGTTAAAGAGGGGATGCAGCCCTAGTGCCCTTTCTCTAGCCTCAATTAAAAAACCAGTGTCACTTTACCTATTGATCGAAATCCCTTATAATCTCTCGATTTCCTACCATCATTCTCCAATCTTCATCAGTACATGATCAATTTCTGATCTTATTTCATAAAGCTTGCAACTTTCATTCCCCTAGTTCTTGCGAAAGTTAACACTTTTTGAATGAATGTTCTACACAAAAGTTTCCAAGTTTATACAAAGCCACAAGATCACACGAAAGTTTTGTATTTGACATGAAAGATAATAGTTTTGCACAACATTATTGTTTTGCACGAAAGTTTTACAAAGATTTGTGTGGCATTTTTACGCACGAGTTACAAGCTTCTATGATGACCAAAATCGCTAATGATCTATTTAACCATAACTCTCATAAATTTATCTTCACATTATCATAATTCTGTCATTCATCCATTTCTCATTACCAATTTCATTGCATGGAAAGATCTTTAGCTACTAGATATGATGAAACCACAACCTTAACAGTTATCTTGATTGCTTCATCTGGATATACAATGATGCTAATGTTCAAATAATCATTATATCCACAATATTTGAAGCCATTTTCTCGCACATTTAAGGCAACATTTTTTTGAACTATGGTTATCACTTAAACTAACATATGCCTCCTAGACAACCTCCATTGAATATATGCTTAAAACAGAAATCCATAAGCTTCACATAAATGGAGATGAAATCCCTTGAGCTTACCTTAATCATGCATAAGAGTATGATACTGCGCAATCAAACATTAAAGAATCAGTCAGAGACAAGGATCTTGTTATATTTTATTCAACACAGGATATAACCCAAGAATCATCTTCAAGAATCCGTAATCAATAATCAAAATATGAACAACAAGAACAAGAAAAGACATGTGTTTTTAGGTTTATGTGTTCTATTGATCAAATTACAGACAACCGTTGTTGGTTTATATAACCATAACCAAAGTTGATAAGTTTAAGTACTAAGATATAATACCCCTATACATATTACATTATACACAATATAAAAAAATCATACTTAGACGTATTTACATAAATGACTTGTTAATTTTCCTAAATTGAGTTAAAAAATTAAGGTTCCAACATTTACCTCTCTAATTGTTAATCCAAGTTGAGTCTTCACTTACAAGATCTTCCACTTGTTCTCGTAACTCTTCTATGATGATGCTTGCCATAATTGCTTCCTTTTTTTTCTTTCAAATCCAAAGCAAATTTATGAATGCAACCATGTTTGGAATTGAACAATTTTCCTCTGGTCCTCTTGACCCAATATTGCTTTGAAAACATGGCTACATGATCTCTCTTGAATCTGCCATACTCATCACTGAAACACCATCCTTTTATCTCAGAAATGCACAAGACTCGTATTGGAATTTGGTTTCCATCATTCTTACTAAACAACCCTTATGGATCACTTTCTTATAATGATGAACAAAATCACATGTAAACAGTACCCCTCATGGCCTCGTCTTATGATTTGTGCATAGCCAACAACAAACATAGCAATAAAATTTATGATTTTTCTAACCTTTTTTATTTTGATGTCCGCATACACACCAACAATTTCTTCCCTTTTCAGTGATCAACCTCAGTCCAAAATGCTTCTATTTTGATCTTAAACAACATATCCAATGAACCAAAAAAAAAAAACTCATGGTCTTTTCTTTTCAAATAAAACCAACAATTCAATTGTAGCCCTATGCCTTAATTGAATTCAAGCAATGAAAATAATGATTCTATTCTTTCTCAAGAATCAGTAACAAAACATTTTTGAACCCAATAAAGTAGTTTTAATTTTGATGTTATGAAACCAACCGATGTTATGAAACTGCTTGATAGGAATCCAAAAAAGCTTTATGTTCATCTGAGAACCAAAAATCATATATTAATTTGGATCAAAATAGGTCAAAATAAAACTTTGTGTATTCAGGCCTTAACTATCAAAGAAAATCATAAGTTGATTATGATTTTAACCAGAACGGTTAAAATGAAGACCTATGTATCTCGGCCTTAAATATCAACAGAGAAGTTCCAATTGATTTTTGGTTTGACCAAATTAAATCAAAATAAAACCTACTATTATTTATCAAGTATTTTTTGATTTCAACAATGGAATCCAATACAATCCTCTTCTTTGAATAGAATTCCAAATAAAACAATATTCTTATCGATTTCTGATTTAATTAGGAAAGGGATAAACTTGAACCCATGGTGATTCTGTTGAACGTCGATACACGCAAAAATCAACCTTTTATCTTGATTGATCTCAAATCTAAAATCATAGTCACCCACACTATTGATATACGATCGTTAATATCAATTTACTTACTTGTAATTTGTTAATAGGAAGAGCAAGAAATCCAGAGGCGTCTTTTCTCAAATTGATTGATAAAGATATAAAACACATAATGAAGTTCTGGATCAGAAAAACAGAAATTCATTTTTTGATTTCTTTTGATTCTTGGATTGCAGCTCTTCAACCGATTCCCTCGGTTTATCAATACGATCGATCCCGATCGATTCCCTCGGTTCCTAGATCAAAATCTAGCCTTCGGCTCTGATGCCAATTATTGAACACAAGATATGCCCTAAGAATCATCTTCAAGAATCCATAATCAAGAATCAAAATATGAAAATCAAGAACAAGAAAATGCATCTGCATTTGGATATATGTGTTCGATAGATCAAATTACACACAACCATAATTGGTTTACATAACCCTAACCACAATTAATAAGTTTAAGTATCAACATATAATACCCCTATACTTATTACACGTTACACAATATAAACAAAACACACTTAGAGGTATTTACATAAATGATCCTTTAACTTTTCTAACTTGGGTTAAACAATTAAGGTTCCAAAATATATGTCAATTCAAGGTTACATGAGGAATACAATGATTTAAATACATCCTTTTTCTCTATTCTAACCTATTTGCATTCAGTGAACTTTATGGTCTTCCTAGTGATCATGATTACATTGCAACATATCCTTGTAGGTTCGTTTTGAGGATGTTAATGATTAGCTATCACACAATTGTACGTGCAGAATCCATAAAAAATGTGTGAGTTAAGATGAAAAGAACAAAAATAATAGAAGTTCAATCTTCTTGTATTAATAAACTTGAATTCAGCTTATACAAGTAGAGAGAAACAAATATGAAAATATAGAAATTCTGAACAACTCACTACAATTAAGTTCAAAACTACCCTATTTATAGACATGACCATTGATACTATTAGTATCGATACTGTTAGTATCGATG
This sequence comes from Mikania micrantha, assembly GCA_009363875.1. NCBI lineage: Eukaryota > Viridiplantae > Streptophyta > Magnoliopsida > Asterales > Asteraceae > Mikania > Mikania micrantha. The sequence continues at coordinate 11,948 of SZYD01001297.1, read as the reverse complement.
GTGTCGATACTACATGACTACTATCGATACTAATAGTATCGATGACAATAGTGTCGATACTCTTAGGATCTACGATACTAATATTTAGACAAATTCAAAAGTCTTAAAACAAAAGCATTACAAAACAAAACAGAAAAAAACAATAATACAAAATCAAAAGTCGTCATATCAAATTAGCAACGGCTTCGGTCTTCATTTCAACATGAGGCTGATGCTATCAGGATACTAATAGACTCCCCCTTAGCAACAACTCAGTGTTGGTCTTCATTCTACCCACTTCAAAGGTAGATGACTGCCATCACGTATTTTGTGCTTGACGCATACATCTATAACTTTCTTGAACTGCATTGCTTCATCTTTGTGATCCTTATGAAATTGTAGGTGCTTTATTTGTAACTATATCTCGTCATCTTCTTAAAGAATAATTTTGTGAATAGGATCAAAGATTCTCCATAACTCCACTTTATGTACATCTTGACAAACAACTTCAGAAGTATAATCATCCAAATACCATAGGTGGAGGTTATTCATAATACCTAAGTTAAACTTTAAAAGAGGAATCCTCTTTAAAGATTTAACAGGTTTGAATTCGTATCGAGCCTTCCACTTTCGGGTAATCCAATCTAAATTCCCAACAATAGGAATCTTCTTCAGTTTCTAAGGTTTGATTAACTCAAACTTCGTAGTTCGAACCTCTTTCCTTATTATTCCTTCTATCATACCCGCCATATAGTCATTAACTGGGTTTATTTAACGAATTTCAACCAAAACCCTTAGCTCACACATAGGGAATTGGTGAAAACACTTTATTGTCTTTTTGAAGTACTGAACTCCATCCAAGTTTTTTATTATAAACAAATTACTTTCAATCTCAAATTTCTAGGCAATGATCTTTCCTGTACACTCAGCTTTGTTCTTATATCTTTTCTTCAATGTTGGACTTTTGGGAGTTTAATACAATAAATCTTTTTCCATTTGTATCACTTAAGATGTTGTCAAACCTTCATGTACATCCTCAATATTATGCTTTGCAACTTCCTTTTCTTTTAATTCTTCTTCAAAATTTTGAGTAACACAATCAATAATAATCTTCTCAATCTTTTCTTTAACTATCATTTCTTCCCAATCTAAGTCCATGAATAAGTCTCTGAGTTCTTTTACTGGAAACCATTCTCCCTCTTCTAGTTCCTCATTATGTGCTTCATTTATTTCTTTAAAACTTGGTGCAATATGATATTCTTTATCATTCAGACTTTGATCAACATCTAAAACAAACTATCCATCATCTTGATCATCAAAGTCAATATCATCATCAATGTCCATTAAAGCATCAATCATCATATCATCTTGAATTTGATCTTGATCATCAATCATCAAAGTATATTTCTCCTTATCTTGCACCTTTCCTTTCCCTTTGTCTTCTTTCCCTTTGTCAGTTGTGGTTGTTTTCCCTAATGGCTCCCCTATGTTACAGATTGAACTGTAGTTGTCACATCTTTGCTTCCAGTCACAGGTTCATCACCATTAGGACCACTAGCCGGATCTTGATCTTGTTCATCATCATCATTGCCCTGAAATGGCCTAGTTGCTTCCACTCGACATGTAGTCTTCCCCTGAGTTGAAGAACTCGCCAATTTAGCAGTTAAATCTTTTTAATTGAAGATCATGATCTTTGAAGACAACAAATAAATTACGAATTATTCAAAAGATGAAATGAAACTAACTCCATTTGATTTAGCTCAGCTTGTGTCTTGTTTTGAGATTCAACTTGAGCTTGTAATAAGCTAAGTTGATCTTGGAGAGGAGTAATCAAAGAAGTCTTCTTAGTCAATTCTTCAACTTTAACTTCCAAAGCATTCACCCTTTATTTTAATGAACATTCTCCTCTTGTAATTCAAACAATTGTGTTTGAAGACTTAGTAGCTGTGCAGAGTAAGTAGCAAAGCTATCGGTAAGAATAGAATTTAAGTCTGGTGAAGAAAAAGAAGGTGCAGCTGGAGTTACTGGTGGAGTAGTATGAATAGGAACTGAACTTGAGGGAACTGAACTTGAGGGAGGTGAAGAGGCTAATGCATGTGATGAAGTAGATGGTGGAGTAATATGTATGGGTGAATCAAAGTAAAAGTCAGTGTCAGAAGGCACATAATCTGAATCATAATCATCATTAGATTTCATATGTTTCTTTGCAGCCTCCATTTGTTGTGCGTCATGGATAATATCAGCATATTGCCTCTTGCCTATAATTTTACTTGTAGACACAGTGCCAACAAGTGAATCACCATGATCATCATCATATCATCAATACTATTAGTATCGATGATATCGTTTCCATCCATACTAATAGTATCGATGTATGAACAATTTCATATTCAAAATTTCAAAATTTTAACTAAGATGAAATTAATATGTAAAAACAATCATACTATCCAAAAACATCACCGATGGAAGGTTTTAACCTAATAGGCCTTTGAATTTCCATGTTATTTGTTCAACAAGTTCGATCGAATTAAACACAAGATTTTATGGTTAAAAGTATGATAATTACCAGCCATTGTGATCACAAACTGATGTATAACCACTGGTAAAACACACAACTCAAATTATAAACAATCAAGCAATATCGATAACACAAATCTCTGAAAAACACACGGTAACTTGTCGATATTGTTATGTTGATACTGATAGTATTGACAAACTTTATAGTCATTCTCCAAGCATCGATACTATCAGTATCGATGACACTGTTTATCATCGATACTAATAGTATCGATGACACTTCATCGAACCTGTCTGTCAATATCAATATCGATGACTTTATATTTTTTCAAAATTAACTTAACTTAAAACTTTCAAAACTTGAACATCAAAAACACCTTTTTGTGAAAAAATTAAGAAAAACACACTTGAATGGTGAAATGTAAAATATTTTTGAATTTGTGTTTACTAGAATCTACTAAAATCAAAATCTTTTTGGCTTTTTGATAAAATCATTGAAAAGATCCATATGAAATCATATTAAACCTATCTTTATCAAGATTCCTAAGAATTTTTAAATAAAAAATTTATCAATAAAGTGTGCATAAAAATGGAATCATATTAACTCATGTATCTAACACATAAACAATATAATCAAATTATAAACAACTTACAATTTGATTATTCAGATATAATTTAGATAAATATAGATATTAACCTATTCAACCTCAGAATATTTTGAGGATAAAATATATATTGTCATTGATCTGTTTACATATGCAATAAATTAATAAAATGAATATTTTTAATTTTAATTAATCTTTTTAAAACAATAATTTAATGGAATGCGCTAGTGAGAACAGTTTGTGTGAACACACAACAAAGAATCACTATGCATATGAATTAATGAATGCTATGAATTTCCAGGTGTATATCAACATATAACAAAGGAAATTCAGAATACGTTTTAAGAGATCATTGATGGCATTATTTGTGTGTGTGTGTGCGTGTGTGTATATATATCAACTCTCAATCCATTTTTGTTGACTTCAGTTAGTGCAATGGTTCAAGTCTATTTTAAGAAAGGATTCCACCAAATCACGATATTTATTTAATTTGTTGCTTAGTATTACTAAAGTCAAGATGTTCAACTTAATCATATATCACTTATATGCGAAATACACAAATTAAATTCTATCATATTCCTATGCACAATTTGATAAACTTCAATTCTAAAAATTTAGTAACTCTTAGTTCAGAATAAGTCAAATTTCTTATCATTTTTCATATAGTCTAGATTCAATTTTCAAAGATTTTATATATTTTTAAACTTTTAAAAAATTAAAACTTGAAAGATAAAAGTAAAAATTTTCAAATAACAAAAAATAATCTTTCAAGTGTAATTTTTCAAAAAAATTTCATTCAAAATTGATCATCCCAACTCCTTATACAAGAGAATAAAATCGGGCTGAATCAAAAGCTTTGGTGAAAATATCAACAATGTTATCAATTGTGTTTATTTTCAAAAGTTTGATTAACTTTTTCTCAGAACAATCCCGAATAAAATGATGTCTTATGTCAATGTGCTTAGTTCTTTTGAGTGAAACTGGATTTTCAGTTATGGCTATGGCAGCTGTATTATCAACAAAATAGCAGTTGTAGTAAATTTTAAACCGTAATCTTTCATCTGTTGTTGTATCCATAGAACTTGGGAACACAACTTGAAGCAGCAACATACTCAGCCTCACAAGTGGATATGGCTAAAGTAAGTTACTTCTTACACTGCTGGGTTACAAGTTTCTTGCCAAAAAATTGACAACCCCCAGTTGTTGATTTCCTATCGTGGTTACAACCACCATAATCAAAATCTGAAAATGCAATGAAATTCATACTATCATCATAAGGATACCAAAGTCCAAGACTTGGTTTTCCCTTCAGATAACGAAAAATATGTTTCACCGCATTGATGTGTGAGTCCTTTGGTTTGGCTTGAAACTTGGAGCACAAACAAACAACAAACATTATGGCAGGTTTAGAAGTAGTCAAATACATTAGAGAACCAATCATCGAACGATATAGATGTTGATCAACATCTATACCATTCTCATCATTCCCTAAATTATGATTTGTACAGATATGGGTAGAAATAGATGTACAATCATTCATCTTGAATTTGGTCAAGATGTCATGAACATATTTACTCCAATGTGTAAACAAGCCCTCCTTCTTCTGATCCACTTGAATCCCAAGAAAGAATGCAAGTTCTCCCATTGCACTCATCTCAAAATTCTGCTTCATAACCCCTCCAAAATCCTTGCATTATCGTTCATTGGTTGCTCCAAAAATAATGTCATCAACATAGATTTTCACAATTAAGATATCATCATTCTTCTTCAGGATGAAAAAAGTGATGTCAATCTTTCCTCTTGAAAACTCATTGTCCAAGAGATGAGTAGAAAATGTCTCATACCATGTCCTGGGTGGCTAATGTAATCTAAATAGTGCTTAGTCAAGATGATAGCACTTAATAGGATTATTAGGATCTTCAAAATCCAACAGTTGAACAACATTCATTTCCTTTTTCACCTTGCCATAAGGAAAGACACTTTTAACATCCAGTTGAAACACTTTGAATTTCTTGAAACTTGCATAGGCTAGGAATAATCTAATGGATTCTATTCTAGCCAAAGGAGCATATACTTAATCATAGTCAATTCCCTCTTGTTGATTGAACCCTTGTACTACCAGCCTAGCTTTATTTCTAACAATAATTCCTTTGTCATCCTTCTTGCATTTATAAACCCATCTGGTGCCTATAGGAATGACATCTTCTAGACAATCAACTAACTTCCAAACACCTAAATTCTGAAAGTAGCTCAATTCTTCTTCCATGGATGTGATCCAGGAAGTCTCCTTCAGTGCTTCTTTCACATTTTTAGGTTCCACTTGGCTTATAAAACATGTATAAAGGCACGAATTCATTGTCTCCTGAAGTGTAAATAAAATTTCATCATCTTCACATTGAGCTTGCCGTTATTCTAACTCTAGTACTTAACTGACCAATAATATTTTCAATTGGGTGATCTTTATGTGTATTCTATGAGTTGCAATCTCCTCCACAGCTATTTCATTTTCAAGATTTATGACATGATCTTCTTAAGGAACAATCTCCCCCTGAATTTCAGGTTCAATAATAATTGATGGATCATTTGTTGAATCATGAAATTCAACATCAGAATTAGATTTTTCAGAAACTTCTAATTGTTGAGGAACAAAAGAATTTGAAAAATCATCTTATGGAATTGTGGAACAACCTTTAGGAGTTTCCAAAACAAATCTTGGAAATAAAATACCATGAAGTGTTATGGTATCACTCAAAGAATCAACAATATCATGTGAAGGTGAAGGAAACAAGTTATGAAAACAGTGAAACACTGATTCATAGTCAAACACCCAATCAGGACCACGTCCATGCAATGTCTCAGTGAATCACCAGAAAGTAACTTGATACGCTTCCTTGATTACCTTGGTGGCCATGTTGAGAATCCTTTTGTTGAGAGAATTAGAAGAACATCCCAAAAAGATACCATCCACTGCCTTTGGCTCAAACTTTGGTATGGTCAATTTCAAATAAGTGCAAGTTGGACCAAAGGCTCCAAATGTGCAAGAATGGGTTTCCTGCCTTTGAGCAAATGAAACACGTTTTGCCTTTCTTTTTGACAGTAAGAACACGGTTTAATGTATAGCATGTTGTGTTGACCTCTTTTGCCCAAAATGTAATTGGTAGGTGAGAATCAGCAAGCATTGTTCGAGCAATATCAATTAATGTGTGATTCTTCCTTTCAGCAACACCATTCTGTTGAGGGGTGTAAGGAGAACTGAACTGATGAGTAATTCCTTTCTGGATGAAAAAAAACTTTAGATTATGATTCTTGAAGTCCGTTCCATTGCCGCTTCTTATAGTAAACTCATTCTCCATTATGATAATAAGATTCTTCAAGATTTCAGGAGTATTCGATTTAGCTGCAAAAAAGAACACCCGCAAAAACCTAGAAAAATCGTCATAACAACCAAAGAAAAAGATCTTCTACCTACACTCTTAAGAGACACTAGACCAAAAAGATCCATATGTAACAATGATAGAGGAGTGTTGATGGAATTTTCAATTTTAGGCTTATGTGATTGTCTGTGCTATTTCCCCTTTTTGCAAGGGATACTGTGATCACATATAACAAATGATTGAGATGGGAAACCATCCACAAGGTTATTCCTAACCAAAAAAATCATTTTGCGTAAATGAACATGTGTCGTCCGTCTATATTTCATGAAATTGAATCTTTTTTAGTGGCTTTGGAGGAAAAGCATGTAATTTGAGAAGACGAGGAAGCAGAGGACATATCTATCTGATATGTCTTATTGTGTCTAGGAGCAGTCACAACAATCCCGTCTTTAGAAACCATCACACCAGGCTTCAGTATATAACAAATCTTGTTATCAAATATCACAGAATACTCTTTATCACACACTTGTGAAACACTCAGCAAATTATGTTTGAGCTGCTCCAGATAGCTAACGTGTTCAAAGGTAATATGATCATTTGATAACACTCCCTCCTTAGTAATGTATCCTTCGGTGTTACCAGCAAATTTCACAAATCCACCATTTGTTCTTTTAACTTTATTGAACAATTCCAGATTTACAATCATATGGCGAGAACATCCACTTTCAATATACCAGATATTTTGTTGAGCAGCTAACAATGAGTCCTGCACATATATCATATATATCAATGAGAAACTAGAATCCATGTCTTAGTCATATGAATTTTGACATGGACTGGAGAAAGTTTTGAAGAAACAAAATTCACACAAATAGTAAAATCAATTGAAACATTCTTCTTAACAGTCCAAATTTGATTAGGAATTGGCTTGTAAGGGATGGTTTCATTTTGATGTCTCACCATTGATTTTAACATTTTTATCCACTTTCTTAGAGAAAATTTTGGTTTGTAAGAATTAGTCATTTGAGACTTTCCAAAAATTGATTTTAATGTGAAAACCAATGGTTTGACATGTTTCTTTTCCACAATTGGAAAAGAATGAATAGACTTCACTGCCTTTGAATGATGTGTAGATGCTAATGTATGTGTAGTGAAGGTTGTGTTAAGGAAATCAATCAGGTTAATCGACTTTGTAGGTGTCTTCTTCCTACTCTTCTTGATATGAATAACTTGTGATTGACTAACATCCTTAGGTAGACTTTTTTTATGAACCTTAGATTATGAGCTAGACCCCTTTGAAAGTGTAGCTATAGGTCCATTTCTACCTACATGTATTGTGAGTGTATGTTTTCTGTTTTATGTTTACAAAAAATTGTTTAAGTTATGACTAAACGTGGCTCAAAAGTTAAAGTTCTTTGAGTTTCCTTCATTTTGAAATCGATTTAATGATTTCGTATGTTCTCATATGCATACCTATTTCCTTTGCATCTCGGTTATAAAGGTGTGCTAGGGGACTTACCGAAAGCAAGCATGAATGATGAATGTGGCTTGAGGATGGCTCGATGAAGGATCCAAGATCCGAACAAGAGAAGGAGGAGTTTGGCCAAAGGAATCAGCAAAAGAACAGAGGTGTTTGGATGGTTTTACACTTGCCCCTTTGAGTTCTATTTATATGCTGAAGAAGGTGTGTTAATCCAAGGCTTGAGATGGGTGTTTTGGCCAGTTATGGAGTAGCAAGAAGTAAGGTTTGATGTGATTCTTTAGGTGATTTAGGAAGGCCCAACGATCTCCTTTTTAGTCCAAGGTTAGGAGGTTTAGTCTTGGGTAATGTTGACAAGACCTTAGGATCATGGTTGATAGATTCTTGGTTTCCGTGAAGTGTGATGATGGTTGTCCTAAATGGCTAGCTAAAGTTGTCCTAAGTATAAGGTATATTCTTATGGTGTAACATTTCCTTAACCCCATGTGTTTTGGTTTGGTTGATAGGTAAGTAGGGAATAATGTTCCTCTTTGTTTGTTTTGATTTTCGTTGATATGGCCCTGGGGTTCTTGAGGTATTGTAACCTAGAAGGACCACTTCTTTGTGGGTTTTAATTCTTTGATTTCACACCCCCTTTACAGGGTTGCAGGTCTTGGCCAGGATGAAGGGTATACGCTGCCCTGGGTGGCAGAAAAAGTAGACATGGGTTGTCCTTGGTGCTACCGATTGGATAGAGTAGTGGCTGCAATGTTTATTAAGGATAGGTGTGCCTTTATGATAGATGTCTTGGAGTGTTAATCCCTTACATTTCCTTCTCTAGGCTGCTAATCGGTTGAGTTATGAAGAGGTTTAATTGGTTTTTAAGAACTCTGTGGTTGGTTTTTGTGAGGGAATAAGTGGTATGGAAGCCTCTAAACCGGTTGTATATAGTTGTCTAGTTATGGTTATATCACAATTCTAAAAGAGAGTGAATTGAGTAGGTTTCTTTCGGTTTCGGTTGATGGGTTTTGGTTGTGTGATTTGCAGCATGTTTCGGCAGGACAAGGAGGGAGATTTGGTTAACATATTCTTTATAGAATTTCTCTAAGGAAATGGGTTTGTTGCACACCCCCTAAAATCAGTTAAAATTTGGTTGAAAGGGGTTGGCTCTTGCTATGGTTAATTACACCATGTGTTCTATACGTATACCTATATTCATGCATGCATACATGGGTATGCCTTTCGAGAATAACTGCCCCTCTTCAAGAACCAAAAGAGTTCGAGAATCAAAAGGAGTTTGAAAACATGGGTTGAAAACAATCTTAATTCGAGAATGGTATACCCATAATTCAATTCAAGAACCAGAAGCAATATATTCTCAAAAACCAATTCGAGAATGAATTAATGTGTTTTTGAAAGTTCAAAAAAGTCCTCCAGAAAGAATCAGATCCGAAATAACAGAAAATTTAAAATTTAAACGCAGATCTTGTCAATCTCGAAAAATTTTTATACTGATCCTAATAACAACAAATCTATTCGAGAATGCCAACACCTCAGATCAAACACCTCCTTTTCAACAAAAATAACTGAAGAACACGATGAACACAAACTGCAAAATTTTTAAAATACTTTTTCCTTGCAAGATCGATACCAACTATGATCACAAACTGGTTCTAAGGCTCTGATACCAATTGTTAGTCCCATTATAGGATCTAAAACTGATATCGATTATCCAAACACGTGAGAGTGAGAGTGCAGAATGGTATCACATGTGTGAAAGAGTAATAACAATGAAGAACAAGATGAAGAATAAAAACAGTTAATCATATAAATTGCACTCCGCTTCAATGAACCGACTAGTACAATGAGTTCGACTCCAAGAATAAAAAAAACAAAACTAACAAACTCCCTAAATGATTCGTAAACGGGGTTTATATAACACCCTTACACAAACCAGGCCTCTTGGCCCATTACCACTAATTGAACTAACATAATCCCACTCGAGAACCCTAAACAAATCGAGAACCATTATCATGAACTCGAGAAACACCAAAACTCATTTCTCAAACCCAACAACATCCCCCTAGTTTTGTGTTTCCATAGCTTCCTTTTCCTTTTCAGATCCATCAGATTCTCCACACTTAAACATCAATGTAGTAGCGTTTCCTTTATCTCCAGGCCAAGCTTCATTCTTCACAATGACTCTAACATAAACTACAAACTCCAAAGCATCCTCTAAATGATCTTGATCCACTTTCATTTCTTGACTATTCAAGAATTTGACATCCTTCTCACTTATGCACATTAGATCAATCGGATCATAAAATGCATACTCAGTATCCTCACAGTTTATGATCACTCCATGCGTTTGTTCATCAAAAGCACAGAAGTTAAAATTATCCAAAACTCCTTCGGGTAAAACTGGAAGAATTGGAATCTTCTTCATCCATTCGGTAGCTGGCCATTTAACTTCATAGACATCAATATCTATCGGGTTTCCAAGAGAATTTGTCTTTTGCTTTATATTTATAGACTTAGCAAGAGACATATTAGAGAATCCTTTCTTAACATGATGTTGTAAAGAATTGTAGAAATTTTCTCCCCTTGTGTTCTTGCTAGGATTGAAAAACCTTTGTCTGTCTAGCTCAACCATGTCTACAACCGTTAATGATTTGAATGAACACGGATGATCATAATATTCAATACTCTTTGTCAATTTTCTTCTCAGCCACCACATCTCTTTTACTTCATCATAACCCCAGCAAACAATCCAAACATGTCTCCTTCATAATTAAACCTACCATCTCCCACATCAACAATAAACCTAGTAGGTTTAAATTTAGCTTCATCTTTAGCTTCATGGATGGTTCTGTCTGTGATCAACATAAGCTCCCCGGACTTTGCTATACTTACTTTGAATCCAGTATCACCAGCAGAGTATTCCTTTCAACCCCTCTTCATGACTGCGTATAAAATTATCAAACTTAGCTTGACTGATTCCAGGTGTGGGTTTAAAAGTAGAAGATGGATTTGATTCATCCACAAAGTCGCCTTTAAACTTGTCTTGTAATTTTTGCTTTAAATCAAAGTACAATTGCTGACAGATGACCCATATTAGTTTCAAGATCTTTGATCTTTTTGTCTTTAAGCTCATTGTCTATTTTCAACTCTTGAATCATAAGTGTTTGAGATAGAGAGTCTTGTTCTAGCTCAAACACTCTGCTTTGTAACTTGACTATATCAATGGGTTCATCTTCAGGCAACACGTATACACCACGTAAACGAGACGACTATTAGCAAAAGTGTGAAATAAAAGCTAAACTATCAAATGAGTGAAGGAAAAAAAAAAGAATATACATTATAATTAGTTAAAATAAAAATAAAACTAAGGCATTTATCTTCATCACCAATTGACTATAGTCACTTGTTGTATTCACTTAATGGTCATATTCTCATGTGTAATAGTGAAAAGACTTAATTATATATATATGGTAAAACCAAATGAACCCTTATAATTTAGTGACCAAACACCTACTATTACAATTATTAGGTATACAATCCATAAATTGATAACTAATTAACAAATTATATTTGAGATATGTAAAAAAAAATTACATAGGAGAATAGTTTTCGATTTTATAACTGATCAGAACAACCATAAATTAAATACAATTTTATTACATAAATTTACATATATACGAATCCTCCATCTCCTTCACTTTATCACGATAATCAAATGTAAATAGACATTGCTAATAAGACCAACCCCTCGTACATTCATCTTTAAATTTTTCATATTTCTCTGATCTTAGCTTATGTATACTAATTCTAGTTCTTCATATCTCATTGGTGGTGATCAAAAACCATGACCATTTGAATCCATGAGTTCGAGGAAGCTGAATTCGCTTCAAACTCATTAGACCACCAAGTCATTATATCCTTTGCACCATCAATGTCATTCAAATATTCAAAACTCGCTTGTCTGGGCCTGATCTAGTGAGATGAAGTTAGCTC
>SZYD01001296.1:0-64825 GCA_009363875.1 Mikania micrantha | reverse complement strand
ATCCAAAATCTACACAGTGTTTATAACTGTGGTGACATGGTCATTTTGCAAGAGAGTGCAAAAATCCAAGAAGCAAGGCAATATGAATCCATTCAAGCATAAGGAAGATTATCAGAAAAGAAGAGAAAATCTGAAGAATCACCTTCTAAAGCACTGGTAAGTCAAGCTGATGAGGGCTATGACTGGGGGTTAAGTATGATGATCTTATGGGTGCTTTCATGGCTTCTTTGGAAGAAGAATCAGGAAAAGGAAAGGAGAAGATTGATGAGATGACTGAGGTATAGAGTGATTTGTATGAGATGATAGATAGACTCAAAGAGATGAACTCACAGTTGACTTCTGATCTTCGAGTATGCACAGAAGCAAACAAGAAATTGATTTCAAAAAAGGTGAAAAGAAGATTGGCACCAGGTGGGTGTTGAAAGTGTAAGCGAGATGATAGAGGCGTGATTGTTCGAAACAAGGCACGTTTGGTTGTACAAGGGTTCAACAGATAGAAGGAATTGATTATGATGAGGTTTTTGCATGCACCAGTGGCGCGGCTTGAAGCGATAAGATTATTTTATCTTTTTGCTGCTCACAGGAAGTTTAAAGTCTTTCAACTGGATGTTAAGTCTGCATTCCTTTATGGTTCATTGAAGGAGACAGTGTACGTTTGTCAGCCACCGGGCTTTGAGGATCCTATCCATCGGGATCAGGTTATATCTATATCCTCGACAAAGCACTGTATGGTCTTCATCAAGCTCCTCGAGCTTGGTATGAGACCCTCTCAACTCATCTTATTATCGATGAAAGGGTTCAATAGGGGTCAGATAGAAAAACTCTGTTTTATCGGGAAAAGGGCAAGGACATTCTCCTTGTTCAGATCTATGTGGATGACATCATCTTCGGATCCACCGATGAGCAGATGTGTTTAGAATTTAAGCAGGTTATGATTGAGAAGTTTGAAATGAGTGCTATGTCTGACATCAAGTTCTTTTTGGGTTTACAAATCGATCAGTCTGATGATGGTATTTTTATCCATCAGACCAAATACATTCAAGATGTGCTAAAACGGTTTAGCATGCTTGACTGTAAAACCCATTTCCACGCCCATTCAGCCCAATCACGGGATTGAGCCGGATATTAAGGGGGGAGCTAATCGATGCTACATTATATCGCGGAATGATTGGGAGCTTGATGTATTTGACAACATCTAGACCAGATATTGTATTCGCTACAAGTATCTGTGCTCGCTATCAATCAAACCAAAGGTTTCTCATCTGATTGCAGTCAAGAGGATTTTACGTATCTGAAGGGTACTCCAGACACTGGTCTTTGGTATCCTAAGGATGATAACTACTCCTTTCATGCTTACAGTGATTCTGACTATGGAGGATGCAAGACTGACTCCAAATCTACTACTGGAGGTGCTCAGTTTCTGTGGAGAGGTTAGTCTCATGGCAGTGTAAGAAACAAACATCTGTTGCTACATCTACATGTGAAGCTGAATATGTAGCAGCTGCCAGTTGTTGTTCCCAAGTCTTGTGGATACACAACAGATGAGAGATTATGGACTTAATTTCCTAACTACCCCGATTTAGTAGACAATGAGGCTGCGATTGCGATTACCAAAAAATCCAGTGTATCATTCACGTTCAAAGCATATTGACATTCGGTTTCATTTCATACGAGACTGTTATGAAAAAAACTGATTGATGTAGTGAAGATTCACACAAACGAGCAAAGGGCATACCTTCTCACCAAGGCCTTTGATAAACAACGTTTTGAGTACTTACTCAAATTAATTGGGATCAGGGTCATGCGTGAGGTAATCAAGAATCAAATTCCTTCGTAATCAAATTTATTGACTTAACATCAGATTTTTCTTCATTTTTTGTGTTTTACTTTTTAGGGGAGAATAGTTGTAGAAAATACAAAAACATTAAAAAACAAAAACACAAAACAGTAAAAATTAAAATCTGAGAAATTGATTCGATTTAGTGAGAAATGATAGTACATTATTTGCATTTGGAAATATATCTGTTTGTGTTATTAAATTTATAAAATAATTACAAGTATACGAATGATGTATTGATAGGTTTATAACTTACTCAGGATAAGTTTAAACAAAGTTTTGATTATATTTTATAAGAAACAGATGCTTAGAATGCAGTACTTAGTTTTGTCCTGAAAGAGTGGTAATTTTTCTGACAAAATGTTCTTGAACAAAAAGTCAAAGTACTAGTTTGATCATATGTTTAATTTTTAAAAGAAATTCTGATTTTGTTTTTTTTTCTTTATTTTAGTTTAAAGCTAGAACATTCTTTGTGTATACTTACGTATCGACCTAATTGTTATAGCTTTAAACAATTCAAATTTGTTTTCTTGAATCTGATTAAGATTTGGACAATCTCTGCGTATATGAAAATATTGAACTGATTGTTAAAAGCTTAATCTTAAATTATTGTTTCGTTCATTTTCTGATCATTTGAGCATACGTAAGTATCAACCTTGATTCCAAGATTTTGAACTATTTCAAATTGATTTCTATTTTGTTATTTTCAAAAAGAAATTCTGCTTTATTTTGCATGATCAAATTAGTTAAAATTGAAATTATAAGGTTGAGAACATTTATGTTTGATTAGTTATTCACAAATTGGGGATGGGTTCAAGTAAATGGAATATTATAAAGTGTTTTCATAATTTTGTTTTAAACTGTTTTCTTGACTAAGTGATAAATTTAAAAGGATAAGTATACTGACAATCATCTTAGACTTGTAATTTGCAGATAATATTTGAAATAATACAAACAGATGTGTTGAAAATTGTAAAATAATATGATCTCATGTCAGGATCTTTCTCAAACAAAAAGATTTTATTTTTTAGGATAGTTATTTTTGTTAAATTTTGTAGTTTATTTGTTCTAAAAAATTTGAAAAATTCCAAAAAGATTTTATTTTTCATTTGATGTTAAATCAATAATTTTTGATTATTTGTTTGACTTTGGAATGATTAAACATGAATTTGTTTTGAAATTTAAAGAAAAATTCAAAATTTTTTTAAAAGGTTCGTTGGCTTATGAGAAGATTTGCTAAGATGGTTCATTGGTAAGGTTCGTCATTTAGGTTCGCTAACTAGGTGTGTTAGCTAGGTTCGCTGAAATGGTTCGTAGGAAAGGTTCGTTGAGAATAGTTCGTTGCAAGGTTCTTATCATGGTTCGCTGGAAAAAGGTTCGTTATCATGGTTCGCTGTAAAGGTTCGTGAGGTATAAATTAGGGTTCGTGAAAATGGTTCGTCACTTTCATCTGTTTCACAGACGACGAACCCTCAAGAAAGAATTTTTCATTTTTCGATTGAGATCCTCCCAGAACTTTTTATTGACATCATTAGAATCAGAATCATCTCGTGAGCATTTCTAGGTAGAAATTTTTGAATTTGACCGGCTAATTTGAGAGATCTGAACGATTTTAGGATTTTTTAGATTGAGCCTGTAAATTGACATAAAACTGATTAAAATCTAAAATTTGAACAAACCATCTTTTAAAGTTGTTCATCGGTGTATTTCGAACCGGGTGTATGATTTTTATCATTAGATTCAAAGTTTTGAAATTTTGATTTGAAATCTGGAAAAGGTTCGCTGATGAATAGGTTCGTTGGATGAACAAAGGTTCGCCGAACCTTATCTGATAGGTTTGTGGCGAACCTATGAATTTCAAATGAACAGAACCTTTTGTCAAGGTTCGTTTGACCAACAAGGTTCGTTCATATAAAGGTTCGTTCATTCTGAGGTTTGTTCATCAGAAGGTTCGTTCATTCAGAAAGTTCGTTCATCCAAAGGTTCGTTCATGATAAGATTCGTTCAAAAGGTTTGTCTGATTAACAGGTTCGGCCTAGCATTAGGTTTGTCTAAGAAGGATAGGTTCGCTGGTCTACTTAGAAATTTTTTTAATTTTTTTCATTTTTGATTTTTGATTAATTTTTGTTTCTAATTGTTTTTATTTCTATTTGTAGAAATGGCAAACCTAGTATTTGGAGACAAACATAATGTTTGTGCTTACTTGGATCCTACAACAAAGAATGGTCAAGATTTCAGACCGATGATCGAGTTTCTTAGGAGATCAAGGATTTATTATGCTATCTCCAATTCATGCCAGATATATAGATCTCATATTCAGAGCTTCTGGGAATCAGCTCGAGTGATTTTTGTTGATGAAGATTATGTCATTGATGCGAATGTGCTTGGACAAGCAATTCGTATATCAGAGCTGACATAAGGAGGGTGCTGCAATTTGGAGGAGAACCGAATGGTGTAACTCTCATTCCTGAGAGGTGCATCAAAGGTTGTTTTCTTCGTATTCGTTACTTTGGAGCTTATATCTCCATATCAGTGAAGAAGGGAAAGCTACCGTTGCAGTATAAGTTTCTTGCTCATGTTCTACTCCATTGCCTTAGCATGAGGAAAGGCACGTTTGATGAGTTGAGAGATTTCATGAGATCTACCATGGTTGCTCTTATATTGAACAAACCGTTCAATTTCTCTGGCATGATCTTTCGATATATGTGAGACAATGTGACGAAGGCTAAAATTAGATTCTACATGTATCCTAGGTTCGTACAGATGCTTATTGATGAGAGGATGCCTGAAGATATGCTACCCAGGGAAGCAGGGGATCTTCTAAAACTCAAACATATGACTGATTCAAGCTTGGGTCAAGTCAGAGTTTACCAGAGGACTGGGGATGCTGTGTTGGAGAAAGATCTTATAGGTCATTGTGCCAGGGCAAATTATGTTGCGCCTGAGAATGATGCATGGAGGCATGATGAGTCAGAATCTGATAATGAAGATGTTGCAGCTGATGATAATCAAGCACCACCTCCACCTCCACCAAGACAACAACCAAGGAAGACTCCTGGTCAATCATCTCGATCTACTTCTCAAGCCAAATCATCACAAGAACAGAGTTCTCAGGAACCGTTGGAAGTTGATATGTCTGAGATGCAGACAGAGACTGTTGTTGCTGATGATGAAGTGAATCTTCTGACACAGAGTCAGGGTATGAAATGGTTCAGGAAGGAAACCAGATGGTGAAAAGACTGAAGAGGAAGTTTGTTGAAAAGGCTGCAGAAGAAAGAGAAGAAAAAGATGATCCTATCTTTATACCTGATGAGCCTGAGTCTTCGAAGCCAAAGAAGATTAAGAGAATGGCCAAGAGAGGGCCTTATGAGAAGAAAAAGACTAAGACTGCTAAGACCATTGTGTCTTCACCTGTGATTTCTACTTTAGCTCCTACTTCTGTTTCTCCTGTTGTTACTTCTTCAGTTTCAACTTCTACTATTCACACTTCTACTTTACAAACTCCAGAGTTTGTAAATGTAGCTACTTTTATATCTTCTTTTGTTGAGGCTACTACAGTTACTACTTCAGTACCAGAGACTTCTACTCATCATGGTGATCTTCCCAGAGATGATTTGTTTTCAGGACTTGATGATTTAGGAGACATCAACTTTACTGATTATGATGATTCAGAGATTAAAAGAAGATTATCTGCTTTGACAAAAGAATTTGAAGAGTATAGAAAGGAAAAGGAACAGAATGTTGCTGAGAAACCATCTTCTTCTACTTCTGAGTTGAATGAGTTAAAAGCTCAAATGGATTTGATGATGAAATGAAAGAAGAAGAGGTTGCTGAGAAGAAAGTGTTGAAAGATAAAATTTCTGAGTTAGAATTTTTTGTGAAGATGCATTATGAGGATATTGTTGATTTGAAGAATGAGAACATGAATTTAAGGATTAAGATAATAGAATTGGAGTCAAGACTATAAAGTCAGAAGCTTCAAGCTCTAAAGTTGAAAAGGTGGTGGTTGATTTGGATATTGATGTTGATGAGAAAGTAGAGGAAGAGAATGTAGATGAAGAAGAAGAAGAGGTTGATTATGGAGATACTGATATAGATGAACATCCTGATGATTCTGATTTTAATGTGGTGGTGATGATGGGGCAGATGGTGCTGGTGGAGTTACTGGTAATGTTAATGGTTTAGATAGTGTGACTGGAGCTATAGTTGTGTATTCTCCTTCCAAGCTTGCTAAGGATGCTGTTCCAATTACTTCTGTATCTTCTGATAGGGCTAGGGATTGTACTGAAGTTGTTTTTGAAGATTTAGATGCAATAGAACATCCCATGGCTATTCTTGATTACTCTCTGCCTACTTTTCTTGATTTATTTAAAATGCATTCTGATATAGATTTGCAGAGAAACATTGTTGAGATTCAAGTTGATCAGGAGATAGAAGAAGGAGAAATTATTTGTGATTATTCAGTTCAAGACTATCAATCTGTACTTGATGATGATAAGGATGATGATGATGATTTGATGTTTGATTTTGAAGAATATGATGATACTGATTTATCTGATTTTGATAAGGATGTTATTGATGAAGAATTGCTGAATTTAAACATGATGAAGAAAATGTTAAAGTAAAGACAAACATAGATTTATGGAATGAGATTCAAGATGAGACTAAGTACATTATTGATCATTTACATTCTTTCAAGATTATGAGAGAAGTGTTTGAAGATAAAGATCCAGAAAACCTAACTAAACAATCCAAGAAGTTCAAGATTGGATCTAAATCCAAGATGATTGGAAGGATTATTAGTTATGGTTATTTTCATTACATTCCTGGAAGTTTATCTGATAAGGGTTGTTATGTGGTTAAAAGAATTGATGGATGCCAATACTTTGGCAAGGCTACTGATTTGATGAGTCTACCAGCTTTCGAGTGCAAAGATCTTTCAAGACTAAGAATGATAAAGCCTATACAGACTCGACACAATGAGATTTTTGAGAACTTGTTAAAGAAAGAAGCAAGGTTTGGAGGGAGTTTGTTATCTCCTCAGTTCAGAGAAAGATTTAAAAATTATGAAAAGCCAATAGTTTACAAAAGGCCAAGGCTCAGAAAAGTTGAACAAGATTGGAATCCATATTTCAAATTCTGGTTTTATGATGGAACTTCAGAAGGTGTGATTGTATTGAAGCAGGATGATGATTGGAGGGTGATACGAATGCTTGATCCTATATGGATTGTTAATTGTTCAAGAGAAGATATTATTTTGCTTGATTCAGCTCAGATATATGCTAAAGATGGATTTCATGATGTTGGAGTGAGCTACAAAGATATGGCAATGCAGTATCAGACCATTGCACGAATGTGTTTTACTTTGCGTATACATTCTGGTTGCAATTGGAATGATGTGAATTATTTTTATACTGAGTTGATGCAATTGCAAAAGGAAAGAGATGAAAGAGATGATAGATTGGAGGCAGAAAGACTTGCAAAGATTCCACGCTCAGTTGTTATATGAGCGGTGGATAATGTGGTGACTGAAGATGTTGGAGAATCAAGTGGTGTTAAAGACAAAGTTGCAGATCAAGAATGAAGATTTTGATAGCAAACATTTAGGGGGAGTTTGTTAGTGCATATTTGTAATTGTTTGCTATTCAAAAGTTGTATTTATTTTGATTTTGTAAAGGTTCGTTTAATGTTTGCCAAGGTTCGTTTGGCCCACGAACCTAGGCAGGTTTGGCGAACCTATAACATTGAGAAGGTTCGGCGAACCTTTTGGTTTGTTTACTTAGGTTCGTCTAGTGAACCTAAGGGTTTGCTCAGCGAACCTTAGGGTTCGGCTGACGAACCTAAGGTTCGCCGGTCTGTAATATAAATAGAAGTTGTGTTTGTTATTTTCAGTAGAACTTTGAGATAGATCTGCTGATTCTCTCTGTGTGAGAAGTCTGTAATTCTGAGTGAATTTTGTTATCATTTGTTGATAATCAAAGATGTGTTTATGGATTTGCTTGTATTCTTGACTTTTATACATATTGACTATGGATTCCGCACGTAGTTGATAGTTTGTAGAACTTGTGATTCGATCCTGAAAGGTTTCACCAAACCTACACTTACGACATGCATAAACAAAGATGGGATACATGTAGATCCAGCAAAGATTGAGGCGATTAAGAACTGGACTACCCCATCTACTCCAACAGAGATTCGTTCATTTCTGGGTTTGGCAGGCTATTACAGAAGGTTCATTGCGAACTTTTCAAAGATCGCCTTGCCACTTACTACTTTGACCCAGAAAAGTCAAGAGTTTATATGGGGACAGAAACAAGAAGATGCATTTCAACTTCTTAAACAGAAGTTATGCAACTCCCCTATCCTTAGTCTTCCAGAAGGCAGCGATGATTTCATTGTCTACTGCGATGCTTCAAACCTTGGCCTCGGTTGTGTACTTATGCAGCGGGACAAGGTGATTGCCTATGCTTCGAGACAACTTAAGGTTCACGAGAAGAATTATACTACTCATGACCTTGAGTTAGGGGCTGTGGTCTTTGCATTGAAGATTAGGAGACACTACCTGTATGGTACTAAATGTGTCATCTATACAGACCACAAGAGCCTGCAACACATCCTTAATCAGAAAGAACTCAACATGAGACAACGGCGTTGGGTTGAGCTTCTAACAGATTACGATTGCGAGATTCGTTACCATCCGGGTAAAGCCAATGTGGTAGCGGATGCTCTTAGTCGTAAGGAACCAGCCAAACCAATTCGTGTCAGAGCCATGGAGATCAACACACATCCAAACTTGAAGGATTTGATTCGTATTGCACAACAACCAGTAGTAACAGAAAATCAGCTTAAGGCAGACTTAGACTGCGGAATTGTGAAGAAACTGGAACCTCGATCTGACGGGGTGTTATATCTCAACGGCCGCATCTGGATTCCAAAGTCAGAAGAATTGCGCACACTCATCTGTGATGAGGCTCATAAGTCGCGATACTCAGTTCCTCCTGGAGCAGATAAGATGTACCAAGACTTGCGGGCATCTTACTGGTGGCCAGGAATGAAGAAAGACATAGCACTGTATGTGGGAAAATGTCTTACATGTTCCAAAGTCAAAGCAGAACATCAAAAGCCTTCGGGACTTCTGCAGCAACCTAAAATTCCTCAATGGAAATGGGAACAAATTTCCATGGATTTCATAACCAAGTTGCCCAGAACTCCACGAGGTTTCAATTCAATTTGGGTGATAGTGGATCGACTCACCAAATCTGCTCATTTTCTCCCGATTCGTGAGGATTACAAAATGGAGAAGTTAGCTACATTGTACATCAACGAAATCATTGCGCGTCATGGTACTCCAACATCAATCATTTCTGATCGTGATAGTCGTTTCACTTCTCGCTTTTGGCAAACATTGCAAAAGGCTTTGGGAACTCGTGTTAATCTTAGCACGGCGTATAATCCCCAAACCGACGGTCAAAGCGAAAGGACTATCCAAACACTCGAGGACATGCTTCGTTCTTGCGTGATTGACTTTGGTGGGAGTTGGGACACTCATCTTCCACTCATTGAGTTTTCATACAACAACAGCTACCATACAAGCATTCAATGTGCACCATTCGAAGCTTTATATGGTAGGAAGTGCCGATCACCGGTCTGTTGGACCGAGGTTGGTGACTCACAGGTCGTAGGACCAGAACTCATTCAGGAAACATTAGACAAAATCACAATCATTCAATCAAGGCTTAAGGCCGCACGAGATCGGCAGAAGAGTTATGCTAATCGACGTCGGAAACCGCTTGAGTTTCAAGTCGGTGACCGAGTCTTACTCAAAGTTTCTCCCTGGAAAGGCGTTGTCCGATTCGGGAAGAAAGGGAAACTGGCACCAAGGTACGTTGGACCTTTTGAGATCCTGGAAAGGATTGGTCCCGTAGCTTACAAACTCAAACTTCCAGTGGAGCTAAGCAATGTTCACGATACTTTCCATGTATCGAATCTTAAGAAATGTTTGGCGGATCATGATGTTCAGATTCCACTGGAAGACATTCAGATTCAAAACAACATGCAATTCATAGAACGTCTGGTTGAAATCATGGATCATGGGGTCAAGAAACTTAAACGCAGCCGTATCCCAATCGTAAAGGTACGATGGGAGGGCAAACGCGGTGTTGAGTTCACCTGGGAACGTGAAGACCAGATGAAGCTTAAGTACCCTCATCTTTTTACAGTACCTTCGCTAGTTAATTTCGGGACGAAATTCCCTTAACTAAGGGAGACTGTAACATTTGTACATTTAGTCATGGTAGTTGTAAACAGTGTTAGAACAAATGTGTTTTCATATCAAATCAGTCAATGTGATTCATATGTTCATAATGTGCTTGTGTGTTAGGATCTTTATTATTTAGGAACAAGTATGTATTATTTATTTACAGTCGAGTTCGCTAGGCAAGAACAATATTGTATTATATCGAAACAGTGGTGGGACGGCGTCAGGTACGGCAGGTAGCTGGAATTTGGGGTATGCCCCTATACATATACTGCGTTCGGTGTAATGGGATAGTGTTAGTGCGTAGTGTTGAGACGAATATTATGACAAGCAATTAATTAAACAAGAATCGTAATACGTAAGCGAGACTGAGTATAGTTATGGGTGACGATCCATAATGATACAGATGTTGAACTTATAATTATGATTAAACGACTATAAATAATTAATACGATCGGAAAACGTACGCGATTGCGGGCATACACGTAATTGTATCTGTTTAACGATCTGACAACGAGCGAACACAAAAATAAGTAAAATATATTATTTTTCATTTTTACAATTTTGAAACTCATCAAAATGATGAGGATAATAATCCTTTTATTTAAAACGCGTAAAATACGCGTTACGTTCTGGAAACGCGATCGAAACGAACCCGAATACCACTCGGACTATAAAAGCATTGAAGAAGGCTATTTCTCTCATTTATTGCAGCCACCAACCTCTCTCTAGCTCAAATTCGCGAAACTTTTCTAACACTAGAAATTCAACCTTCCAAGCTTCATATCTCCTTCGTTTCTCCACGGATTTGGGCGTTCTTGGTGTCCACGCGAAGCTCTTGACATCCTCTACACAGAAGTACAAAGGATCTGAAGTTTTAGCCGGCCAAAATCGAGGTAATGATGGTTGAATAATCCAGAAAATAGGGTTTTCGTGTGTGTTTTGTGCAAACCTGACACTTAGCCGGTTCCCTCCTCTTCAATTTCAAGTCCTATACACTCGATTGTTGTTCTGGGTTACTCGTGTGGTGTACATCGAATTGGAACTAATTGTTTCGGTGATGATGATGATTCAGAGTTGCAGGTTCGTTGGATTCAAGGGTTGGCCGAACCTTTCGACCAGCCAAACCTATGGCCGAACCCTCACCAGATCAGCGAACCTTCATCAGCATCACCGAACCTCTGGGCAGGCGACGAACCCTCGGACACCCAGCTCGACCAGCCGAACCATTACATACGCAATGAACTTTCATGCAGCCAAACCCTCCATGCATCAGTCACGAACCCTAGAGCTCATGGCGAACCTTCATGCAGCCGAACCTTAGGGAGTTTCACGAACCTTCATTTAGCTTAGCCGCAACGAACCTTGGATCAGGGACCAAGGCCGAACCCTGTTGGCGAACCTTGTGCTAGCCCCGAACCCAAGCTATGCGCCGAACCTAGCTTCAGCGAACATAAAGGTTCGCTGCCATCTTTGGCAAACCAGTCGAAGTCGATGGCGGCCCAACTACCTATCTATCGGTCATCTAAGCTAAATGATCTATACGCACACCCATGCGCAATAACAGTGCAATCAATTCTTTGGCCCAATTGATTAGTTAACTTCGGCCCGCATTAGGTCAAGCCCAATAGGACTCTTGGCCCAACAATTTACCTATTTGGCCCACGATATCCATTTCGACCCAATAATGAACCAACATTGAGCCTCGCTTGGACCTTTGGCCTACACATACCTACTTGGCCCAATAACAATGTTTTGGCCCAATAAAACCATTAAACCGGTTTCCATATTCGATCCAATTGGCTAAGGCCCATAGGTTGGTCTAACATCATACCCAATTGGCCCATGTCTAGATCAAGAGGCCCATGGTCTTTGTGTAAGACACCTTGGTTTCATGGGCTCAAGGCTCATTGTTTGGCCCACAATGCAAAGTAACTATGAGTTGATCTTGGTTGGGCTAAGTTTAACTGAAACTAATAACGAGATAAATTCATAATCGCAAGGGTCTAAAACACTTGAACATATCTATACATTTTCATGATAAACAACGGTTATCAAGATCATCAACACTTGTCATTTTATGCATAAGATTTGTGCGTAAAAGAAACATGACACCTCTCTTCATGAAACATCTATCAATCATGTAACATAATCATGACTTTCAAGTTCATACAACGTTTCCAAACATGAGAACAAGTTATTCAAGATGTTAATCACAAATCATGATAACACAAGTCAATCAAGGAATCAAAGTCTATACAATTATGAAATCTTATATCTTATGTATGATTACAATGATATAGGAACCAGCTAGAAGTCCTGTTTGCTACTTGCTATTTGTTATAGTTCAGAGTCTACTGCAGACAGGTGAGAACATTAGCCCCTCTTTTACCGTTTTTCAACTATTTGGGGTGGAACACGTGATCAAATACACTATGTACAATTGTATTTCATTATACAAGATGTATGCTATTCTTCAAACATTACAGGTTCATGGTACAATTTCATAAGATTATTCAACTGTTGCGAAGGATTTTATCAACTGTTAAACACTTTCTATTAAAGAGGTTTTATAAAGTTTTCTTGAACTGCTTTATATCAGTTTTACTCGAATGGTTTTATAAATGACAAACACTTTTATATAATGTGACTTATAAACTCTTTTACTATAAACTCGTGTTTTCGAAAATAATCTTTTATAAACCTTGTTACTATACAAGGACACTACTCTATGTACTCAATCAAAGGTTTCAAAACAAGGTATTCAAACAATGGTTTTCATGGTGATGTTCAAACAAAGGATTCATTTCATGGTGTTCAAACAAAGGATTCATTTCATGGTGATCAACCAAAGGATTGAATTCATGGTATTCAAACAAGGATTCTCAAATCATGTTATCAAATAAGGCATTTAATCATTGGTTTTAAAGCAAAGTTCAAAAGCATGGTGTCCACTGTTGTGAACAAACTTATAAACACATCAAGTTTCATATTCATTAGCGTTAGTACTGGGTGATCACAACAAGGGAAAGCGGACACATTGGGACATACCAAAATGGAGTTAGCTTTTAAATTTGTTTTATAAGCTAACTGCAGGTTTGGTTTCATTATGGTTTTTTCAAAACTGCTGATACATTATCTAACTCCAAACGTAGTTTGGGACTTGATTATATGTTGGCTTCATTAGAAAATAGTCTGTTGACTGTTTGGACACGTTTTACATACTTGATGTTAGTTTGGGTTGCATCTCATCCATGTAATTTAATTATTGCTTTAAACATATGCCTTACACTGCAAATTCATGTTTACAATTGTTAAACCTATTGTTCTCACCAACTACTTCTGTAGTTGACAGTTACTTTTCACGTGTTTCAGGTAATCATGTTTAAGACACACTAAAGTACAACTAAGGAGACCGCTTAAGATAGAACAAGATGAAGAAACATGCTAGGATGGATTTAGAAACACACTAAAATCCTGAATGTTTAATTGTCTTGTTTGAAGTCTTATTTTGTAAACTATATTTTGGGTCTGTAGTTGTCATTCTTTTGGTAGATAGATTGTCTGTAACTAAACAATGGTCTAAACATTATGAAATCTAGTAATACATTGTGGTTGTTCTTATTCAATACTTGTGCATGATTCAACTATTCATACGTCACCGCGCCGTAGATTCCGCACGCGGCGCAGGGGGTGTGACATGTACATCTAGTGCGTGCATGCAAGCTTTGAGCCTTGCATGTAGGTTTCAAGGCTTGCATGTGGGTGTTTGAGTGTTGTTATGCTACAAAGGGTGTTGGGTTACCTTCCAAGAACTCTAGATGGCAGAGATGATGAACGAAAGCAGCTTCTAATGCTCCTCGACAGCAATGGTTTGCAGAAACAAGGTGATGGTGATGATCTCCAAGCCCACCAACCTTCCTCTTCAAGTTTCTTGTGAGTTCCTAGCTTCAACCTTCAAGTGTGGGTGCTCCAATGGCTTCCAAGATGTGTATTGTGCATGTAACAGAAGGTTTTTGGGAGTATAACTCGTGCAATGGCGTCTGATTTTAGTTAAAATGATGGTGGTAGGGATAATGATGGTTTTGGGGTTCTCAGTAAGATTTCCTGCAATCTCACGCTGGCAGGCGTACCGCCTGACGGGCGACTCCCACTCCAGGCGTACCGCGCGAATGACTCTTATTCGGATCACCCTTTCCTTCTCGTGCATACCGCCTAGGTCCACTTGTGGGGCTCAGGCGTAGCGCTTGGCACTCCAGACAAGCTCAATAGGCCCATTTCCATAGCTTGAGTTCGTTTTCGCTCGTTTCTCGACTTTAACGCGTTGTTTTAGCATCGTTTGAACTCTAATCGCCAATTATTAATCAAAATTGAATTATGGAGTGTTCTTGTGCTTAACTGTTGTGACGTTCACCAACGATCGTGACTCCTGACACGTGTGTGCGGTTTTTCCGATAATTCCTTGAATTATCTTGTTGTGTGACTGTGTTTGTATTGTCGTGCCACGTGTCACACTAAATTAAGTTAATTCTAGTGCCACGTATGCAAATGCTAATTAAATAAACCTTTAATTAAAATAGAATCTGACTTGTATTTTGCGGGGTGTCACAATATCCCCTTGTTAGAAAGAATTTCGTCACGAAATTCAGTTCGCGTTGTCAGTGTTTGTCTGTTTAGCGAATAGGTGCGGGTATTTCTTTTTCATTTGATCTTCACGCTCCTACATGAATTCTGGTCCGCGTCAAGAATTCCATCGCACTTTCACTGTTGGTATTTTGCTGAGTTTGAGCTTCTTCATTTCCCGGTCTATGATTTCCACCGGTTCCTCAACGAAGTTTAGTTGCTCGTCGATTTGAATCTCCTCAAGAGGAATCGCAAGTATTTCGTCAGACAGGCACTTCTTGAGGTTCGATATGTGAAATACGTTGTGCACACTGTTTAGCTTGTTAGGCAGGTTCAACTCATAGGCCACGAGGCCTATCCGTTTGGTGATCTCAAAAGGTCCGATGTAACGAGGATTCAACTTCCCTCGTTTGCCAAATCGAATAACTCCCTTACAGGGCGAGACCTTGAGCAACACTCTGTCTCCCATATGGAATTCCAACGGGTTACGTCGCTTGTCAGCATAGCTTTTCTGTTTGTCCCGTGCTGCTGCCATTCGTTTACGTATCTGCACGATCTTCTCGGTCGTCTCGTGCACAAGTTTGGGGCCAGTCAGTTGGCTTTCCCCAACTTCCGCCCAACAGATGGGTAATCGACATTTACGTCCGTAGATTGCCTCGAATGGTGTAGCTTGTAGGCTTGTGTGATAGCTATTGTTGTACGAGAACTCAACTAACGGAAGATGAGTCTCCCAGCTATTGCCAAAGTCAATGACACATGCGCGGAGCATGTCTTCCAACGTTTTTATAGTTCGTTCGCTCTGCCCATCAGTCTGCGGGTGGTAAGCGGTACTCATGTCCAATCTCGTGCCCAATGCCTTACGCAAGGATTTCCAGAAATGCGACGTGAATCGACTGTCGTGGTCAGAGATGATCGAGATTGGTACTCCATGTCAAGTAACTACTTCCTTTAGATAAATCCGAGTCAATTTATCCAACTTGTCGGTCTCCTTGATGGGTAGAAAGTTTGCAGACTTCGTCAGTCGGTCTACGATTACCCAGATGGTATCGCAACCACTTGTCGTCTTAGGCAGTTTAGTTATGAAATCGATGGAAATTTGCTCCCATTTCCACATCGGTATCTTGGGTTGTTGAAGTAGACCTGACGGCTTCTGGTACTCAACCTTGACCTTTGAGCACGTTAAACACTTACTTACGTAAGTTGCAATTTCTGCTTTCATGTTTGGCCACCAGTAGGTTGTTTTCAGGTCATGGTAGATTTTGTCAGAGCCTGGGTGTACCGAATACCGACTCTTGTGAGCTTCATCCATCACAACGTCTCGAAGTCCTCTGTAGTGTGGAATCCTGATCCGATCCATGAAGTAGTACGCTCCGTCGGTCCTTACCTCTAATTGTTTGTCCATGGCACGCAAGGATTCGTGCATGAGGTTTTCGACTTTCAGAGCTTCCTGTTGAGCATTCTTGATCTGTTGTGGCAGCTCGGAATGGATCGTGAGTTGTAGTGCACGCACGCGGTTTGTTGTCTCCTTCCGGCTTAACGCGTCGGCCACTACGTTTGCCTTGCCAGGATGATACTTGATGGCGCAATCATAATCGCCAATGAGTTCAACCCATCTTCGTTGTCTCATGTTTAACTCTTTCTGATCAAAGATGTGTTGTAGGCTCTTATGATCGGTATAGATTGTGCACTTCGTGCCGTATAAGTAGTGTCGCCAAATCTTCAAGGCAAACACCAGGGCTCCCAACTCTAGGTCGTGAGTTGTATAGTTCTTCTTGTGCACCTTCAATTGTCGTGATGCGTATGCTATGACCTTTTCGCGTTGCATCATCACACAACCGAGTCCTTGTTTCAAGGCTTCACATTACACCACGAAGTCATCACATCCTTCCAGCAGGGATATGTCACACCCCCAAATTCCCACGTGTGGTGTCAGTCCACATGGGTGTGATGTCACACCCCGAATTCCCACGTGTGACGTCAGTCCACATGGATGTGACGTGGCCAGAATCACAGCTCATGGTCATATAGAACGACTCTATATGCGTTTCAAAACACTATATTGACATAAACTTCACCAATTAATTCATAAAATAAAGCAGCGGAAAAGTAAATTGTCGGAACTATATAGTTTGAATACATAAAATAAATTGTTTGTTCTCTAAAGAACATAATATGAATGCATATGCTCCTATGCTCGACCCTTACGTGCATCCTTATCCAAAGCAGCTAGTTACCTGAGAATACATGTTTAAGAAAAAGTGTCAACACATAGGTCGGTGAGTTCATAGGTTTTGATATACATACATAATAATCAGAAAACGTGTGTCATGCTGTTTATTTAAATGTTAGTCCCGCGCCCTAGGCTCCAAGTGTCAGTGCATCACTATCGAACTAGACTTGTTAGTCCTTGCCTCCGCTATGTCTTGTAATAACGTAGCAAGACAGGTCGAGATTTCACGTGACCCGACCTCCAGTCAGTATTGTGCCACGTGGGGTTTGTCACACCCAAACAGATCTATTCAAACTCACCTCATTGTTTGTACATTAACGGTAAGACTTTGTGAGGGTTTGTTATGATTACAACACTTATGTTTGTCTAATAAACCAGCATACACATAATGTTTGTACAAGTATAATGTTTGACTCGATTCAACAAGTATTCTCCCCCTATTTGAAAAGTTTGTAAAAGAGTAAAGAGGGGCTGTAAACTCACCTAGTGATATCAGATAGATAGCGTAAGCTCCTGCTTGAGAAACGTGTCGGTCACCAGTTACCTATATCGTATACCATATGTGAGTTCGTGTTCGTGCTAGTTTGTGCTCGTGTTTGTGCTCTTGGTTTGTTTGTGCTCAACAACCCTTGGTTTGACCGTGTTTGTGTGTTTGGCCGTGTTTGACCGTTTGTTTGCTCGTGTGTCCGTGTTTGACCCGTTTTGACCGTGCGTCAACGACCCGTTTGAACCGTGCGTTTTTGTAATAGATTTTTCTTTTCAAAATGTATAAGTTTATATAGGTTTTTCCAAGGTTCGTCTGGCCCACGAACCTAGGCAAGGTTTTGTATAGGTTCGGCGAAACTAGGGTTGTCATGTATAGGTTTGTCCAGCGAACCTAAGGGTTCGGCTGGCGAACCTAAGGGTTCGGCTAGGTTCATCTGTTTGTTTTGTATATATAGCAGGTTTGTCTAGCAGGTTTGGCACTTCTTGAGTTTTTATGTGTGAGACAGATCTGTTAGAGAGAGTTTCTCTATGTGAGAGCTTTGAACTGTGCAAATTTCATTGTAATCAGTTTGATTTGATCAATGAAATGATGTGTTTATGTAAATTATTGTATATCTTTGATTCATATAAATCAATTCTAGATTCCGCATAGATTTTATTGTTAATAGGATTCCGTTGATCGATCGAGAACTAATATACAGTGGTATTCGAGACAAGGAGGAGTTCTATACAAGCATTTTGAAGATTATCAATCATTTGAAGGTGATTCAATCATTTTGGATATAAAGAGATCAAGAGATGGATTAAAATTCGACTTTCTTTGTATTTGATTGCTGTGTTGATAGTGTTATCATCATCTGCTGCTTTGGTATATCAAAATTCAGAGATTTGTGGCTGAAATCTGTGGTTTTTTGTGACATCCAGTATCTGATCGTCCGGCAAGTCCGTACGGTATGTGTACTTTCGCTATTTATTGTGTTTAAATACAATGTATGAACAGTGTGTGATAACATAACTCAGAAAAACAAGCAACAGTTGTACGTATATAAGTGAAAACTTAAATACTGTAAGTACAACAACTCACAATAAACTATAGTTGTATGTATTTAGGTGAAAACCTAAGTACAATTAATACAACGAATCAAGTGAAACAACAGTTTACAAGTAAACAACAACAACATATCTGTTGCGATTTGATATCCATAGATGACAGGAATCAGATGGCCGATAAATCAGTATGAAAACAATGTAAAAACTGGAAGTTTAGTTGAGTCCGTCGGTGAGGAAACACAATTCTGAACATAAATGCAGTGTTATTTCTGAATAACGAACTGACAGTGTGTTTGCGTGGGTGACAATTCACACAAACAAATCTGTGAGTTTAATGTTATGAAATAATGATTGAAAAGTAGAAAACAAAAGTCAGAAAGCGAAACCATCGTCGTGTTCGTTCGGGTGACGATTCGAACGAATATGCGCGAAGGTGACGCGATCTGACGAAACAGTTAAAATATTCGTCTTCGATAAAATAATGTAATAAAAACAAATTTAGAATATTTACTAGGAATAACCATCTTTTAGATGTTTAAATAAACCTTTTTATTTTAAAACACGTAAAATACGCGCGTAACATTCTAGAAACGCAACGAAGACGAAAACCGAGCAATCGAAACGAACCCGAATACGTGCGGAGTATAAAACCCTAAATGAGGGCTTTTTCCTCATTTATTCCATCTCATCCTCTCTCTCTAATCTCCCACCCGTTTTTGTCTCTCTCTATAAGATTCAAGATTTCAAACCACTAGATCTAGCTCATTCCTTGATGAAATCAAGCGTTCTTGGAGTCTAAATGAAGCTCTTGGCCTCCTCTACAAGAAAGTACAACCGATCTGAGGATTTATCCACTGAAATTCGAGGTATTTGGCTAAGAAATCATGAAAAACTAGGGTTTTTTAAACCCTTGGTCGACCACACTTGTAACCGGTTGAGAATCATGACCTACCTGACCCTGGGCCTTCATTCGAACTCCACGCAGGTTAGAACAAACCAATAGAAGGGTGAAGAAGCCATGGAGCAACGTTCAACAGCTTAGGTTCGATGGCGATGATGATGAAGGCTAACCGAAGTGCAGGGTTCCTGGGATAGCAGGTGACCGAACCTGTGCACCCTGGCCGAACCTTCATTGTCACGAACCAGGGAGGAACGAACCTCGTACCTGGCCGAACCCCTGCTCCACCGAACATATACTCCATTGGACCTCATGCATGGCCGGACCAAGATGCCACGAAGCTTTGACAGCCGAATCTCAGACCCTACGAACCTGCATGGGCGAACCTATGACCTGCGAACCTAACACAGGGCCGAACCCTACTGGAACGAACCATGAGGTTCGCCAAACCCATGGCAGAGCCGAACCTCAACCTAATGAAACAGGAGGTTCGCTGGAATTGGAGTTGGGCTCACCATTTCTCTCGGCCACCCTAGTTCGACCACCCTCTATTCAACCGGACAACATACACACCACATTCTAGCATTTGGCCCAACTAACCGGCCCATCATCTTGTTCGGCCCAATTCGGCGACTTCGGCCCATATATAGGCATTCCGATCATGATACCTTAGTTCGGCCAAAGGGATATTCGGCCCAATTAATTGACCCAAACCCTTTTACCTTACCCCACACTTCATTCGGCCTAAGGTATATTGTTTCGACCCATTTGATTCAAAATGTAAACAAGAACATGAATTCATTCTAAGGATGATACGCATGAAAATTGGTCACAAATACTACAAAGGTGGTATAACATTGGAATTTATGCAATTCATAACACCTAAAAACATTAAATTTCACAAGGGTAACTTCATGATTATTTATTTACTATGAAACCACCTATGCAAGTTCTCCCAAGGTGCAAAGGATTTATAATCTTTTAAAGTAAAACCTAAGTATTGTAGTTATGAACTATAATAGTTCAAGGTTACACACCATGAAAAGATTTTGAAACTTCAATAATGAATTAGGGCCGAATGAAGACCGTGACTCACAAGTTTAGCCAACTCTAGGGCTAACACATACACGCACACAAATCGCTACAACTTGTACTTATAAGTTACAAACAACATGAAATCAATACAGGATCGTGAATACAACAACAAGTACAACAAAGAGCGCGTGCATTCTTATTTATACTTAGTAAACCATATCAACAACAAGGTGAGATCATACACCCCTTTTCTAATCTTAACTGATTTTAACTCTCGGGGCTGAGAAACAAGCAAAATCTTTTAT
Source organism: Mikania micrantha (assembly GCA_009363875.1). Lineage (NCBI taxonomy): Eukaryota > Viridiplantae > Streptophyta > Magnoliopsida > Asterales > Asteraceae > Mikania > Mikania micrantha. The sequence goes on along the minus strand of SZYD01001296.1, from coordinate 44,104 downwards.
TTATTTAAAAGTTTTAGTTTAACACATTGCTTATACTTTGATTTAGATAATATTGCTTGACTTATTATCGTTTATCATTGTATGCATGCTTGTATGATCATGTTATGATAGAGACAACTAAGATGAATATGATAATATAACTTCATAAATAATCAACACAATAGAATAACATAGTTGTAAGATTCTATCTTATAACACTTAATTATTCTTACAAGAACAAACAATGAGATTATCACATGTGAACATGATGACAACAACAACAAACAAGAATGATATGAGGATAATATATCCTCATAATATCATTCACCACCGGAGTTAGTTAAGTGTAAAAAGACAAGTTCTTATAACACTTAGCTTATAACTCGGTGCAAATTTACAAGGTAACACGAAACAAGTATCATTCACCACCTGAGTCGACTAAGTGTAGTAAGACTAGTTCTTACAACACTGTAGTGGCAACAGGGTGACTATATGGAACAACAAGAATGATAATCATGATAATGTACCTTCATGATAACAACATCATTCACACAACAACTAACATTGTATAATAAGACAAGATCTTATACAACTTTGTTAACAACAATGAGAACACACAACATTGAGAACAAACAACATTGGTGAACACAATACAATTGATTACTATTGAACTGTCTGCATTATATCATTTCAATCATGTGCCATGTATTCAAGTTTGATCATTGTAAGTCCTTTCACAAATCGCTGACCAGTTAATTTGACGTGACTAAACCGACGATAGCATAGTGGTACCATAGGTTTGACAAACCTCTAGCTTGCAGGGCTAGTATGTGGATCGTAACCATCATTGGCCGGTAACGTATGACCGGTGACAGGGCGACAAACAGTCAGGGTCTGGTAAGCGACACATGGTGATATTAATCTGTAGTGATATTGTAATTAATCCATCGTTTCCTGCAGCCTAGGAGATTGAGGAATTTATTTTCTCTCAGGTCATATTCCTAGTAACAGATTCGATGAGGCCTACGGTAATACAAAGTGGTGGAGGTAAATCGGATGCATTGTAATCTGATTATGTGAGGATTGCAATGGATTCCTTTTAAGCTCTATGCACTTCAAGTTGAGAACATATAACAATTGGTTAACTAACACTCTTATTATTAAAAGTGATTAACAGTTAACCCCACAAGTAGTAGAATAATAACAAAGATCAGATTAACATAATCTAATTTCCTTAACACATTGAGGGTTATCAATACTTCAGTTTGATAACTAAACCCCTCTTATTATACTATTCTACATATGATACAATGGGTGATGAACACAAACGGACGGGTGAAATGAAAGTGGAGATCTATAGTTGTATTGCAAGTGGTGTTAAGTTCTAATAGGTATGCCCTATATATAATCATAGCTAATAGGATGAGATATCACTTGTAAGTATAACTATGGAGATGCCATTGTGAGAACGGGTGAATCAAACAACCTACAAGTAACATGTATGACATTGTGACTGTGTATGTGAACAATTCAAGGTTTTCAATTATCAAAGTAGTGAACTCACCAACCTAGTGTTGACTTTGTTTAAATGCATGTTTTCTCAGGTGACGAACAGGTTTAGTCATTAGACATTCAGGGAAATAGCTAGTGGAATTTTAGAAGAGCTAGCTATATTTTGTGTCGTGCATATTTTGGAAATGACAAAACAATGAATCATCTTTTGTGGATCTTGTACAGTTGCTAGATAGAAACACTTTGATTCTTTTGGGATAGATTTACTTGGTTAAATTATGAAGAAACAATGTAATTTAACTTTGTAATTCTATATCATTGTCATGTTAGCATTTCTCATTATTATATCATGTGCTATGCAAACAATCTGATCATTGTGATTATCAAACAATATCACGCCCCGAGAACTTTCCGCCCAACGGGAAAGTCGATCCAGCCCGCCGGCTAGGGGTATGACATTTTTGAAGGTTTCTTCTTGAAATTTTGAAGGTTTTCCTTCCAAAATTTTCAAATTTTGCAGACAGGTTCTTGAGCCGAACCTTGGATATCTCAGGTGTTGTTTGAAGCTGAGGTTCGCTGTTAAAAGTGATTTTTTGTTGAGGTTCGTCTAGAGATTTTGAAGAGGTTCATCTCAAGATTTGCCTATTGCTGAGGTTCGTTTGATTAGGGTTCGTTTGACCAAGGTTCGTTGGTCAAAGTGCTATTGAAGAGGTTTGTTGATCAAGGTTTGTCTTAAGGTTCGTTGGTCGAGGTTCGTGAAGATCAAGGTTTCGAGAAGGTTCGCCTGTCATTTAGGTTCGTGAATTTAAAATCTAAGTGGAGGTTTGCTGATAAAAATTCAGAATCATGGCTGATATGTTTGCTGCTGTTGCTTGTCAAAATTCTAAGATACATAGTATTTTGATTAGTGAAACTGAGTCAGGAAGCACAAATAAAATTCCAAAACTACTTGATTTGACCGATTATGAGAACTGGAAAGGTCGGTTTGAGACACATCTCAGTGGAACTGACACAAATCTTTGGGAAAGAATCTTGTCACCCTATGAAAGACCAAAGGTGGTGGGAACAGATTTGGATCAAACTCATGATAGATTGGATGTTGACCAAAGAAAGAAATATTATTCATAAAAGAAAGCATATTGGATGTTGAGTCAAGCAATTCCTAATCAGATACTTCATCAATTTGATGAACATAAAACTTCATATGGTTTATGGAATGCGTTAAAGGCAAGAATTGAGGGAAACACCAAACTTAAGAAGATGAAAGCCACTGATTTATGCAAAGAGTTTGAGAATTTCAATTATATTGGCAATGATAGTCTTGAAGCTTTAATAACCAGATATAGGCATTTGTTGACTGAAGTTAGAAAGTGTGGAATTGAGTATACTGAAGATGAGAAAATAGATTGTTTTGCAGATGCTTTGCCTGAAAGATGGAATTCATTGGTGTTAATTTTGAGAGAAAATCTACCGGGAATGACACTGGTTGAGTTTATTCAAAAGTTAGAAGAACAGGAAATGAAAGATAAGAGAAAAACAAGAAGAGTTAATGTAACTCATATCCTTCACTCTATGGTGCATCTGTGGTTACACCTCCTGTTTCTTCTGCAAAGATTCAAACAGCCTTTGTTTCAAGTACTGCTGATAGTACTTCTGTACCATCTGCATCTGCTAGTTCAAGTTCATCTTATTCTGTGAATGAGAAGAAGTCTGATCCTATAACAACTCTAGTTCAATTGAATACAACAAATTTGGGAAAAGTAACTGTGGAGGCAGTTAGAGATCATATGTCGATCTTGTCATGCGTGGTCAGTGCCTATGATGAACAAATAGCTGGAAAGATTGGAAAATCAAATCTTACTTATGAAGATTATGAGCAGATTGATGATGATGAGATGGAGCTGATTGATACTCAATGGGCTTTGGCAAGTGCAATTAGAAGAATCAATAGATATGAGAAGAAAACTAGAAAGAAGTTCACTTTTGATCGAAACACAAAGTTTGGATTTAATCCAAAGGCTACACAATGTTACAATTGTGGTGAGTTGGGTCATTTTGCTCGAGAGTGTAAAATCCGATGAAGCAAGGAAACTTGAATCGTTTCAAGCCAAAAGAAGCTTATCAAAAGAAGGAAAAATCTGAAGAATCAACAAAAGCTTTTGTCAGTCAAGCAGATGAAGGGTATGACTGGGGAAAGCAATATGATGATTTAATGGGTGCATTCATGGCTTCTCTGGATGAAGAAACAAGCAAAGGAAAAGAAAAAGTTGAAGAGGTTGCATCCATGGGTCATATCAATAATTGTTGGATTGTTGATAGTGGATGTTCCCGGCACATGACTGGAGAGTTGAATTTGTTGAGAGATTTCAAGTTGGTGAAAGGAACTTATGTGAACTTTGCTGGAGACAAAGGAGGTCAAATTACAGGGTTTGGTAGTTTGACAAATGGAAAGGTTTCATTTGATAATGTTAATTACTACAAAGAATTAACTAACAATTTGTTGAGTGTTTCACAGATTTGTGATAAAGGTTATAAAGTGATGTTCGACAAAGATAGCTGTTATGTACTCAAGCAAGGATTTCAGATTTCTGAGGAGTGGATTCTGATGACAGCTGATCGGAGCAAGGATCTTTATGTGCTTGACATGGCGAAGGTGGAGACAGTGAATAAAGTGGAAACTGTCTGGTGTCCAAGGCTATTGAACAAGATACACGTTCATGGCACAAGCGAATGGGACATATTCATATTCGGAAGATGAATCATCATCATTTAGTTGAGGGTGTACCGGTTAAACATTTTAAACTTCCGAATGTGTGTGTGTCATGTAAAAAGGGTAAACAGAAAAGGAAGTCTCACAAAACAAAGAAAATATTTTCTATTGATATGCCACTTGAACTTATTCACATGGATTTGTTTTGACCAATCAATGTGAAAAGTATAGGTGGTGAATCTTATTGTTTTGTTGTGACTGATGACTTTTCAAGATTTTCATGGGTCATGTTTTTAAAGCATAAATCAGATACTTATGAAAATTTTGTGTTGTTGATCAATAGGTTGGAGACGTTGTATAAGTTGAGAGTGAGACGTGTAAGATCGGATTATGGGACTGAGTTTAAGAATCATCAAAATGGAGGAATTTTGCAATTCCAAAGGCATTCAGCAGCAATTCAGTGCAACTTATGTGCCTCAGATGAATGGTGTAGCTGAAAGAAAGAACAGGACTTTGATTGAGTCTGCAAGAACAATGCTAGCTGATTCTAAACTTCCCATTACTTTTTGGAGTGAAGTTGTGGCTACTGCTTGTTTTACTCTTAACAGAGTTTTGATTGTTAAAAGACACAATAAAACTTGTTATGAATTGCTTCAGAATCGAAAGCCTAATTTGGAACACTTGGAACCTTTTGGGGCTCCTTGTACAATGCTAAAGAAAGACTCAAAATTCAATTCTAAGGTTGAAGAGGGTTTCTTTCTTGGCTACAGTCTTCCTAACAAACATGTGTTTAATAAACGTACATGTATTGTGGAATTATGGTATCATGTGGATGTTCAATGACATACACCTATACCAGACAGAAAGGGTCCAGATTGGCTTTTTGATTACAATAAATTGTTTGAGTCTTTTAATATGTCTCCAATTGTTTCTGATGATGAAATAACCATACAAATGTTGTATGATTTGCAGAATTCTGATGAACAAGGTATTTCTCATCATTCTGAAGATGGAATTTCTGCACCAAATGAGGAAGGCATTTCAGAAGTAATTAATGATGATTGGTCATATGATGATGATAATGAGGTTTTTGAAGATGCTATTTCTCATGATCAAGATGCTGATCAGGATATTACAAATCTGGAACATAATGTGGGTGTTCCGCAAGTGCCTGTCACAAGAGTTCATGTGAATCATCCGATTGCTCAGATCATAGGAGATCCAACTGCAGGAGTATAGACACGACATCAAGTCACAAATGAAGAAAGTTTGTACATGGAGTTAGAGAAAACTCATGGCAGTCAGGAGCTCTGGATGCATTCGGCATTTATTTCATAAATAGAGCCAAAGACTGTTACTGAAGCTTTACGTGAGCCTGTCTAGGTGGAGGTGATGCAAGAAGAATTGAATGAGTTTGAAATGTTGGGAGTTTGGCATTTAGTTGATTTGCCAAAATGAGAGAAAAAGATTGGTACTAGATGGGTGCTAAGATGTAAACGAGATGACAGAGGCGTAATTGTCAGAAACAAAGCTCGTTTAGTGGTTCAGGGTTTTTGAAAAGTTGAAGGAATTGATTATGATGAAGTTTTGCACCTGTGGCGCGGCTGGAAGCAATTAGACTTTTTCTTGCTTTTGCTGCTCACAAAAAGTTCAAAGTTTATCAGTTGGATGTAAAATCTGCATTTCTGTATGGTTTTTTGAAGGAAACAGTGTATGTTTTCAACCACCGGGCTTTGAGGATCCTGTCCATCGGAATCAGGTTTACCTCTTGGACAAAGCACTGTATGGTCTTCATCAGGATCCGCGTGCCTAGTATGAGACGTTATCGACTCACCTTATTGAACAAGGGTTCAATAGGGGTCAGATTGACAAAACTTTGTTCTTTCGGGAGAAGGGCAAGGACATTCTTCTTGTTCAGATCTATGCAGATGATATCATTTTTTGATCTACTGATGAACAAATGTGTTTGGAGTTCAAAGAGGTGATGATTGATAAATTTGAAATGAGTGCAATGTTAGATATCAAATTTTTTCTGGGATTACAAATTGATCAAACTGACAATGGAATTTTCATTCATCAGACAGAGTATATTCAAGATGTGCTAAAACGGTTTAGCATGCTTGATTCAAAATCAATTTCCACGCCCATGCAGCCTAATCAAGGGATTGAGCCTGATCTTAAGGGGGGGTTGATTGATCCTACACTTTATTATGGAATTATTGGAAGTTTGATGTATCTGACTGCCTCAAGACCAGATATTATATTTGCTACAAGTATCTGTGCAAGATATCAATCAAAACCTAAAGTGTCACATCTGATTGCTGTCAAGAGAATACTTCGTTATCTGAAGGGTACACCAAACGTCGGTCTGTGGTATCCTAAGGATGATAACTTTTCCTTCAATGCCTACAGTGACTCCGATTATGGAGGATGTAAGACAGATGCAAAATCCAAAACTGGAGGTGCACAATTTTTGGGGGAACGTTTAGTTTCTTGGCAGTGTAAAAAGCAAATATCTGTGGCTACTTCCACTTGCGAGGCTAAGTATGTAGCTACTGCCAGTTGTTGTTCACAAGTTTTGTGGATACAACAACAGATGAGAGACTATGGTTTGAATTTTCTTACGACCCCAATTCATGTTGATAATGAGGCTGCTATTGCTATAACAAAGAATCCAGTGTATCATTCACATTCTAAACACATTGATATTAGGTTTCATTTCATACGCGATTGCTATGAAAAGAAACTTATTGATGTGGTGAAGATACATACAAATGAGCAACGAGCAGACCTTCTCACTAAGGCTTTTGATAAAAATCGTTTTGAGTATTTACTTAAATTAAATGGCATTAGGGTCATGGGTGAGGTCATTTCAAATCAACTTCCTTCATAATCAACTTTTATTGAATTAACATCAGATATTTTAATTGTTTTTGTTTGTTTCGTGTTTTAGTTTTTAGGGGGAGAAAATTTTGAAAACTCAAAAACATTTGAAAAATTAAAAACACCAAAACATTAAAAAATTAAAATTCTGAGAAATTGATTTGACTAAATGAGAAATGATAGTACATTGTAGCAATTGAAAGCACATAAGTATCATACAAGAACTTAAACATAAAGAGCATTTACAATTACTTAGTATGATATGTTGGTAGGTTTATAACTTAGTTGAGATAACATTTGACAAAATTTTGACTATGCTTTGTGAGAAACAGATGCTTAGAACATAGTGCTTAGCTTTGTCCTGAATGAGTGGGTGTTAATCTTACAAAATGTTTCTTGAACAAAATTTAAGTTACTAGTTTTTGATCATGTGTTTATTTTTAAAAGAAATTCTAAATTTTGTTTTTCTTTTATTTTAGTTTAAAGCTAAAACATTCTCTGCATATACTTACGTATCGACCTGATAGTTATAATTTTAAACAATTCAAATTTGTTTTCTTGGTTTGATTAAGATTTGGATAATCTCTGCGTATATGAGAATATCGATCTGATTGTTAAAATCTTAATCTTAAATTATTGTTTCGTTCATTTTCTGGATCATCTGAGCATACGAAAGTATCAACCTTGATTCCAAGATTTTGAATAAATTCAATTTGTTTTACATTTTGTTGTTTTCAAAAAGATATTCTGTTTTGTTTTTGCATGATCAAGCTAGTTAAAATTGAAGTAAATTGTTTCAAGGACATTATTGTTTGTTTAATTATTCACAAAACGGGGATGTGTTCAAGTAAATGGAGAACATAAAGTATTTGATGGTTTTGTTTTCATTTGATATCTTAACTAAATAATTAAATTTAAAGAGTTTTTATATACTGACAATCATCTTTGAATTGTAATTTGCTGATAAATATATTCATTAATTCAATTAGGTGTGTAGATGATTGTAATACAATATGATCTCATGTCTAGATCTTTCTCAAACAAATATATGTGATTGTTTTAGTTAGTTTTATATTTCATAGTTAGGTTCATAACATTTGTAATGTGTTTGTTCTGAAATTTAAAAATACAAAAAGATTTTTGGTTTTCATCTGATGTTAAATCAATAATTTTTGATTATTTGTTTTGACTTTGAAATATTAAACATTGGTTTGTTTGAAAATTTTTTAAATAACATTGAATTTCAAAAGGTTTGCTTGGAGGTCCGCCTGATAGGTTTGTGAGTGGGTTCGTCCAACAAGGTTCGTCTAATAGGTTTTTGGACAGGTTCGTTTGAGAGGTTTTGGACAGGTTTGTTTGAGAGGTTTTGGACAGGTTCGTTTGAGAGGTTTTGGACAGGTTCGTTCATCAGTTTTGGTCAAAGGTTCGGTCAACAGGTTTGGTTAAAGGTTCGTTCATAAGGTTTGTTCACAAGTTCGTATAAGTACAGAGGTTCGTGAATGAGTTTCGTCACTTTCATCAGAACACCTTCACGAACCCTCATACTTGAGATTTGATTTTTTCGATTCTGGATCTTTGATTCTATTTGCCATATACCATTAGCTTCGGATTTGTTTTGTGATTCCAAATAGGTAAAGAGATTGGAGTTTGACCGACTAGATTAGGAGATTTTTTGATTTTTAGATCTTGTTATTTTGGATTAAAATTTGTTTAAATTGGAATTTGATGGAAATTGTTTCATTAATGTTGTTCATCTGTGAATGGCGAACCTTTGGGTATAAGTTGTTTGATCTAATTCATAGATTTGAAATTTTGATTTTAACTGAATAGGTTTGTGTAAATGAACACAGGTTCGCTAATGTGATAAGGTTCGTTTGATCTTAAAAGGTTCGTGCCGAACCTCTTCACATTATTGAACCGAACCTCATATGGTCAAGGGTTTGTTTGACCATAAGGTTCGTTGTATGTCCAAGGTTCATTCATTTATAGGTTCGTCAGTTTAAACAGGTTTGTCTTGTAATGAGGTTCGTCTAACTAGGTTTGGCACATGGAGGGTTCGATGGTTTCTATACTTATAAATTTTTTTATTTTTTTAATTTTTGATTTTTTGATTTTTTAATTGTTTGTTTTGATTGTAGAAATGGCAACTCTCACCTTTGGAGATAAACACAACCTCTGTGCTTATTTGGATCTTATGACAAAGAACGACAAGGAGTTTCGTCTGATGATCGAGTTTTTGAGACGTTCAAGGATTTACTATGCTATCTCCAACTCTTGTCACATCTACAGATCACATATTCAGAGTTTCTGGGAGTCAGCGAGGTTGATTACTGTTAATGATACATATGTGATTGAGGCTAATGTGCTTGGACAAGCCATTAGAGTGACTGAAGCTGATATTAGGAGGGTATTACAGTTTGGAGGTGAACCTGCAGGAATGACTCTTATTCCTAAGAGGTGCATTAAAGGATGTTTTATGAGAATCAGATAATTCGGTGTTTACAGTGAGTACTCGATCAAGAAGGGAAAGTTACCGTTGCAGTACAAGTTCCTTGCACATGTTCTTCTTCACTGTTTGAGAATGAGGAAGGGTACTTTTGACGAGTTGAGAGATCTGATGAGGTCTGCCATGGTAGCATTAATTATGAACAAGCCGTTCAACTTCTCAGCAATGATTTTTAGATATTTATCAGACAACATAACCAAGGCTAAAGACAGATTTTATATGTATCCAAGATTTATTCAGATGCTGATTGATAAAAGGTTTCCAGAATTGAACTTGCCTAGGGTTGCTTCTGATATTCTCAAGTTGAAATACATGACTGATTCCAGTCTTGGACAAGTGAAGATCTATCAGAAGAGTAATGATGATATTCTGATTAAGGATTTGGTGGGTCATTGTGCTAGAGCCAACTACATTGCTCCTCTGAATGATGCTTGGAGACATGATGATTCCAATTCAGAGAATGAACAGTTAGATGATGATGATGATGATCAACAACCACCACCTCCTCCTCAGAATCCACATGTCAGACAATCTCAAGCTCAACTTCTTAGACACATCAGCAAACACAGGATCCAGTTCAAGAGACTCCAGATGTAACTCCTACTACACCGGTTCCTCTTCAAGTGATATATCCAGTCAACAGGATACTCAAAGACAAGAAGAGGCTACTGCTTCTCGACATGTTGATGCTGAAGATGTTGGAGATGAAGCTGATGAAGAATCTACTGAGTTAGAGATGGAGACAGTTCAAGTTGGAAACATGATGGTTAGAAGATTGAAGAAAAGGCCAGCACAACAACTGAATGAAGAAGAAAGGGAAGAGGTGAACGATCCTAACTTTACAGTTGATGAGCCTGAGTCATCAAGGCTAAAGAAGAAGAAGAGAATGGCCAAAGCTCCTAAGAAGAAGAAAACAAGGACTCCTAGGATCATTGTATCTTCTCCAGTGACTGTTTCTTCTACACCTACTTCCTTTCCTGTTTCTGTACCTATTTCAGTTGCTGCTACTGTTCAAGAAGATGTTTCTACTTCTCCAGTTCATATGCATTCTTTCATGCCTAATCCTAATTTTGTAAATGTTGTAACATTCTTGCCTTCATTCATGGATGCTCCAACGGTTACTACATCATTTCAAGCAACTTCTACTTCTAGAGTGGATTCTTTATTTGCTGGATTAGAAGACTTGGATTTAAACTTTTCATTAGACTATGATGATACTGAGCTAAGACGGAGGATTTCTATATTGTCACAAGAGTTTGACAAGTATAGGAAGCAAAAGGAGAAAGCTGAAGCTAAACAACCATCTTCTTCGATTCAAAGTGATATGGATGTGATGAAAATATGGCTCAATTTCTAAAATGGAGAGAAGAGGATGTACTAGAAAAGAAATTGATGAATGATAGGATTGCTTCATTAGAGATGTTGACTGAGAAGCAGAGTGCTGAAATTACTGAATTGAAGAAAGAAAATCAAATGTTGAAGCAAAAAGTTAATGATATTCAAGTCAAAGACACTCAAACTAAAGCTACTAGTGCTAGTGCTGATCCAGTGTATGTTAACGTTGATGATGAAGAAGAAGAAGAGAAGGTTGACTATGAAGATTCAGATGTTGATGAACATCCAAGCTTTAATGCTTATCATGATGATGATGAAGATGATGATGGTGATTTGACAGGTGTTGGAAGTTCAATTGTTTTGAATTCCATAACCGGTGCTATAGTGATTTACAAGCCTTATGGGATTTCTTTTGGTGTTAATACTATTTCATCTGTTCCTTCTGATAAGGCTAAGGATATTGAAGATGTAGATATTGAAGATTTGACAGATTTGGAATATCCAAAGCAAGTGTTTGATAGTTCATTGCCTACTTTTGTAGAGTTATTTAGACAAAATGCTGATGTGCAGTTACAAAGAATGTTTGGTGATGAGAATGAAGATAGAGAATTTGAGGAAGGAGAGATTGATGGTGGTTATTCAAAGAAAGAATTAGCTGAGTTGTTGGGAATAAAAGTAAATGATTTGTAGAATGCAAATGACTCTGGAAAGATGGTGATTGGAGAATCAGATCAGTCAATTGATTTTGAACAAGATGATCATGTTGATGAGAATTTGTATAACTTGCAAACTTTGAAGAAGATCTTTGATATTGAAGTCCAGAAAAGATCTTCAATGACAACAGTTGATTCTATGAAAGAAAAGACTTATATGGATATGTGGAGAGAAAGTCTAGATGAACACAAGTACATCTTTGATCACTTAATGATTTTTAAGCAAATGGTTGAAGTATTTGAAGAAAAAGTTAAAGAAGATCTAGATAAACAATTCTCAAGATTCAAGATTAGATCTAAATCAAAGATGAGAGGAAGAATTGTAAGCTATGGTTACTTTCATAATATTCTTGGAAGCTTGAAGAACAGAGGATGTTATGTTGTCAAGAGGACTGATGGTTGTCAATATTTTGGAAAAGCATTTGACATTATGTCATTACCTTCATTTGAATGTATGCAGTTATCAAGGTTGTGGATGATAAAGCCTATTCAGACAGAGCAAAATGAAAGATTTGAGAAGATGTTAAAGAAAGAAGCTAAGACTGGCTGGAATTGGTTGGTGCCTCAATTTTCTGTGTTGAAGAAGAATTCTTATGTGTATCCAAAACCTAAAGTTTATTCAAGACCAAGGTTGAGAAGAATAGAACAAAATTGGAATCCTTATTTCAAATTTTGGTTCTATGATGAAAGAACTTCTGAAGCTGTAATTCTTTTGAGAGAAAATGAGAAGTGGAGGGTGATCAGATTGTTAGATACTGTTTGGTTGGTGAACTGTTCAAAGGAAGATATTGATTTACTTAATGAAGCTGAAATCTTTGCAAGTGAAGGGTTTCATGATGTTGGTATTAGTTATAAAGATATGGTTGTTCAGTTTCAGATGATAGCTCGAATGTGTTATATTTTGGGAATACACTCTGGATGCAAGTGGGAGGATGTCAATTATTTGTATGTTGAGCTGATGAAGTTGCAGAAAGAGATAGATGACAGAGATGCAAAGTTGGAAGCTGAACGACTATCAAAGATTCCAAAGTCAGTTGTCATTCGTGCTGTAGATAATGTTTTTGAAGAAACAAGTGGAGCTCAAGTTGCAGATTAAAGGCAAAGACTTTGAAGATTTTGAAGCAACTATTAAGGGGGAGTTTGTTAGGACATTTTTTCAAAATGTATAAGTTTATATAGGTTTTGCCAAGGTTCGTCTGGCCCACGAACCTAGGCAAGGTTTTGTATAGGTTCGGCGAACCTAGGGTTGTCATGTATAGGTTCGTCCAGCGAACCTCAAGGTTCGGCTAGCGAACCTAAGGGTTCGGCTAGGTTCGTCTATTTGTTTTGTATATATAGCAGGTTTGTCTAGCAGGTTTGGCACTTCTTGAGTTTTTATGTGTGAGACAAATCTGTTAGAGAGAGTTTCTCTGTGTGAGAGCTTTGAATTGTTTGTTCAAATTTCATTGTAATCAGTTTGATTTGATCAATGAAATGATGTGTTTATGTAAATGATTGTATATCTTTGATTCATATAAATCAATTCTAGATTCCGCATAGATTTGATTGTTAATAGGATTCCGTTGATCGATCGAGAACTAATCTACAATTGTGATTCGTGTAACATTCGTGATTGTGCTCGTGGTGTGCAAGGCGCAATTCGCGTTCATGGACAACTTACTATTTACAGCAAGTTTTCATTTTTAGCAAGTTCTATACACATATCGTTTTAATGGTTCTTGTGACAATCCGGCATTTTAGATTAACACCGTTAATCGAAAGTTAACAGAAACAATAAGAAATCATACAAAATTAATCTAGAAGGGTTAAAATTGAACAAAACAAGTTTTAAAACACTTAAATCAAAAGGATTAAACATGTAATTAGAAGAAATACACAATTTTGACCTTTAAAAGTCAAAATTCGTATGAAAATCAATTTAAATTCGAAATTTGCATAGACAATCAGTTATAACCGAATTAAAACAACCTTAATCATCAAATTAATGATTATTATCAGTTACACTCAGTTATGGTGTCATTAATATTCGAATTTAATCTAATTAACATCTAAAATGTCGAAACCGAAGTCGTGGGCTATAAAAACCTTGCAATTCGATCAAAATTCGGACGCTTGAACCTACATACACCCTAGTCCGCCCCTTTAGTACCTGTTACACACAAAAATTTGATTTCAGAAGCCTCGGAAAGAAGATTCGATCAAGGACTTGGCCGAAAATCACACTCTAGTCGATTTCTTTCAATTGGACCCCAAATCAGAGAATAATTGATCCTACACAACCTCAAAACTCCGATTAAGTGAAACCCTAAGCCAATTTCATCAAACCAAATCGAATTGTATAAGTTTGATAACTAGGGTTCTTCGAAAAGAACAAATTGGGGCTTTTCAACAAAACAAGTTCAAAATCCAAATCAAACTACATCAATAGTTTCGTATTAACATAATAAATGAAAACCCTATGCCAATTTAATATCAAAACATCGAATTGCATGATGTTGGATTCTAAGGTTCTTAAAACAAACGGTTTTGGGGATTTCGATCGAAATGGGTTTGAAAATCAAATTAAATGGTACTATTAGTTTGAGAAAATCTCGACTAGGAATAACCTTATGTTAATTTGATGTTACAACAACGAATTAAACGATTTTTAATTCTAGGGTTCTTAGACAAAAACGTTTTGGGGGTTTCTAACCAAGTGAGTTCAAAAATCAAATTGATTGATACCATAAGTTTCTAAAAGCTCTGATTAACAAGATATCTCTGTTAATTTCATCAAAAAAACATTGAATTGTATAGATTCGAATGTTAGGGCTCACAATGCAATACAAATTGGGGTTTTTAACTTGAATGTGTTTGTTAAGCTAATTCAAGTATACAGAAAGATTCGTAGAAAATTTGTTAATGAAAACCCTATGAATCTAGGATCTGTTATTAACGAATTTCATCAAAACAAATTAGAATTTTTAAGGTTCAAGTTCGAACCTATCTAAATCAAGTTGGACCGGGTTTTCAACACAAAATATCAAATATAAACCACAATTGAACTCGTCTGAATTCATAGAACATTAACCCCATGGTTTGAGGATCGATCACAGTCAAATTATGGTTCAATTTGAATCAAGAGGGTTCGGTTGGAAGAACATGAGGAACCCGATTCATAGGTGTTTAAAACCATTTAAAAACCAATCCATTTACAAATGAAATAGCAGAACATTTGGAAGGGTTTGGGTGTTTGGTTCGAGAGGTCAAGGGTTGGAACTGAAATGGAATTACGAACAAGTTGAAACAATGAAATTTATATTTTTGACCAAAAACACGATCGCGTACGTTACGTGTAAATAAATTAAATCGTATACGTTTATACGATTTAAACAAACGAACTTAGCTTCGTGCATGCCATTGTATGAACATTTCACACTATCTAATATACGTGTGTTGACACGTATGTGATAACAAACACTATTTGGACAATTCGAATAACACAACGTTATTATTATAACATAGATTATTCGTAGAAGATTATCTACGCGATATTTCAAACACTTGATCATTCTACTTGCATACTAAGATGCGTACATGACCCCTTTTTACTTTTACGGTTTTGGGGGAGAAAACATGTACCAACAAACGCTTTTGGATACGTATCACTTGCATGAGTTAGCTGTTTACTATAAGTGTGCACATAACACTCAAAGTCCTTACATATTGAACCGTTTAGTTTGCCGTAGTGCAAAGCGTGGTAGTTGAAGATAGATCTATTGGGTTTGACAAACCTCACTTGTTAGATGGGATCTACGCAAGTGTTTAACTAGCCAATTCAACATTACTATTGTTTGTCTTAGACAATAGTGGAAAGGCAAAACATGCAACAGCATGCAAGAGTCAGCTTTGGTGTCAACCACTTATGTAAATAGTACAATGACTAGCTATCATGACTATGCAATGTGTAATTATGTTACCTGCAAACATTACATTTTCAAACTGCTATTCAAACATTTGTGTTTACATATACAACCCTGTGTATGCACCAACCTTTGTGTTGACTTTATTTACATATTTTCTCAGGTCACTAAGGCACAAGCAAGGACAAGCAGGGACTAGGACGTTGAGTCTCATGCATTCAGTTTATTTTAATTGTTGATTTAAAACATTGAACATTGTACTTACGGTTTTGCAACTGTTACGTTCTGTTATTGGTTTTCAAACGCTTCCACAAATGTTAAACTTTGATTTTACAAATTAAGATTGAATTATGTTTAAAAGCATATAGAGGTCTTTCGTTATGTCTAATGTCTGAGATCCTGGTTTGTCATGCCCTAAACGGTATGATTCCGTTAGTTGAAATTTGGGGGTGTGACAGTTCTAGCATGCTCGTTAGTCCTACGTGATCATGTTAACACATAGCACCTTATCATATGTGGTCAAATAAACATACAAGTCATTTTCACATTAAAGTTTCCTAAAAAGGAAAGTTTCTAAATCTAGCATGATTATCATCGGAAACCACCTAACATAACATACCATTATCATATCATATCACGTTAAGCCATTTATCATGCTCGCAACAGGTCTATTATCCTTAGATCGAAACTTCACAAAATAAGTTACTAAAAATAGTAATTATGACAAATATCAATCAAATGATTAGTCTAAGCATTCCTAATCCATTTTTATGCCAAATAACATCATATAATATCATAAATCATCATCTAAACATACCCATTTAGTCAAAATCATCATCTATCAATAATCGGGTTACAAAAGTTACTATAAATAGTAACTTGGTCTAAAATGACCATCAATAAATCCCAAATCGATTTCCTTAGCATCATAACATCATATTATCACTCATATGATAAATCTATACACATTCAAGTTCATATTTTCATCCATAACATCATGTTGCGTTGTAAAAGTTACTATATATGGCAAGTATCTCATATAAATCATTTTTAACCATTTCAAAGATACAAATCATGTTATACACTTTTAATATCATCAATAAACATACTTGAATATCAAACATCATCCAACAACCCTTAGATTATACATGCATGTTGACATTTTGACACACACGAACAAGTTGTGCATTATGACTACTTACATCATCATGGATTGTCATAAATCATCATTTAAGCATTCTAGATCATCAAAATCAGTTGAAATAACAACAAACCCAGATTCAAAACATCAAAATTTCAAGCATGCATAGCTTATGTGCTTGCATGTGTGTTTGTGTGTGTGTAGAGAGCATTTTAGCCACAGATTTACCTTCTAAAGCTCCAAGAATGCAAGGTTGATGGTTCAATCAGTTCTCAAGCCTCCTGGGTCGTTGGGTTTTGCAGGATCAACAAGTTAGTGGTGGTTGTCAAGCTCTAACCCTCTCTTCTTCAAGCTCCTCTTGAGTTCCAAGCTTCAAAGCTTCAACCTAGACCTTCAATGGCTTCTAGAGGGGAGTTGCAGGGTGTTCTGGAGAGGATATGGCCGAAATATAGCGTGCAAGGTTGAACAAAATGATGGTAAGGGGTAGAGTAGCCATAATTGTCTTGGTTTTATAAAGATATGGCGTCTGGATGTTGTCGCGTACCGCCATGGGGTTCAAAAGAAGCTCGGCGTACCGCGATGCTTTTTGGGAATTCAAACTCCCCGCCAACTCGTCACGTACCAACATGGGCCTCTCCAGGGTCCTTAGCGTACCACGACGAGTCCCGGAAGAGCCCAATAGACCCAATCTCAATGGTTTAGACCGGTTTTCACCGTTTTCTCGCTTATGGACTACTGTTTGGCATCGTTTGAACTTCCAAGTTCAATGTTCGAGCGTTTTGTGAGGTTTCTAGTGTTTGGTTACACGATGTGCTAACGTTCACCAATGTTTGAATTTTCTTAGACATGTGTGTGCGTGTTGCGATAATTCACCGAATTATCGTGTTTGTGTCAGTGTTTGTACTGTCATGCCACGTGTCACACTAAATTAAACTAATTCTAGTGCCACGTATACAATTATTAATTAAATAAACATTTAATTAAAATAGGATGCTGACCTGGATTTTACAGGGTGTCACAGGATAGGATTGGTGTAGTGCATAATTTCTGCTTCAATAAGTTGAAAGCAGACTCCTGTTTTTCTTTCCAATCGAACTTCTTGTCCTTATGAGTTAGGGAAGTCAGTGACTGAGCGATTTTCGAGAATCACTCGATGAATCGTCGGTAGTACCCCGCCAATCCTAGGAATTGTCGAACATCGGTTAGAGTCTTCGGTGCTTCCCAGTTTTTGATAGCTTCGATCTTGGCTGGGTCTACGTGTATTCCCTTCTCATTAACCACGTGTCCAAGGAACTGGACTTCGAGAATCCAAAAATCACATTTGGAAAACTTCGCGTATAGTTGCTCGTTCTTCAATAATTCCAAGACAAGCCTTAGGTTTTCAGCATGTTCCTCCTGATTCTTGGAGTAGATCAGGATGTCATCAATGAACACTATTACGAATTTATCAAGATAGGGCTTGCACACTCAATTCATGAGGTCCATGAATACAGCCAGTGCATTGGTCAGTCCGAAGGGCATGACCAAAAATTCATAGTGTCTGTATCGGGTTCTAAAGGCAGTCTTTGGAATATCATCTTCCTGTATCCTTAGTTTATGGTAGCCCGATCTCAAATAGATCTTCGAATAGTAGCTTGACCCTTGCAGCTGGTCAAACAGATCGCCTATTCGTGGTAGTGGGTATCGATTCTTGATCGTCACCATGTTCAGCTCCCTGTAGTCGATACACATACAGAATGAACCGTCCTTCTTTTTCACGAATAAGACCGGTTCTCCCCACGGTGAGAAGCTCGATCGGATGAATCCTTTGTCTAACAGCTCCGGCAACTGGTTAGACAGCTCTTGCATTTCTGTCGGAGCTAGTTGGTATGGAGCTTTAGCAATCGGTGCAGCTCCTAGTGCGAGGTCTATCTGGAACTCGATTTGTCGTATCGGCTGTAGTCCAGTTAAATCCTCGGGAAATACTTTAGGAAAGTGACGGACTACAGCGATGTCCTCGATCTTCCTCTCTTTTCTACGGTTGCTCTGTAATAAGGGCTAGTATGGCAGTATACCCTTTTTGTAAGTACTTGTTCGCCTTCATGCAGGACATGATATTCAGCGGTATCCCTCGTCGTTCTCCCTGAATCAAGATTTGTTCTCCACTCGGCAACGTAACTCATACGATCTTCTCGCTGCACACAATCTCAGCCTGGTTTGCGCTTAACCAGTCCATTCCAACGACCACATAGAAGTTCCCAAGAGTAACCGGCATCACGTCGATTTCGAGCTCGTGATCTGCCAAATCCATGATTCGAGCTCGTGATCCGCCAAATCCATGGCGCATCCTTGAAAGACGTGATGTGTCTCTATCAATTTGTCGTCGGCTAACTCTACGGTATACTTATAGTCTAGTGGTGTTGAGGTAATATCAAGTAATTTGCTAAATTCACTAGATATGAAACTCCTATCGGCACCGGTATCAAATAATATACTTGCAAAGACATTATTTAAAAGAAACGTACCGATAACGATATTCGGGTCATCCTTGGCTTCCCCTGAGCCTATCACGAATGCACGACCCTTGGCTGCTCCTCCCCCGGCCTTCTTCAACTGCGGGCAATCCCTCCGCATGTGCCCCGGTTTTCCACACTCGTAACACCCTTTTAGAGTGTTCTGGTTATTGTTGTTCTGGTTGTGGTTGGGGTTGTTGTTGTTGTTGTGTAGCTTGATTCTGTAATCCCTAGCCATGTGGCCATGTCGTCCACACTTTAGGCAATGGTACCTCTCTCATTGCCCAAAGTGGTGATATGAACACAGGTTACACAGAGGGTATTTCCCCTCGTACACACCCTTCCCTTTGCCCTCGGGTTGGGTAGCAGTGAAAGCTCTAGCTGGTGCAGGTCTTTGTTGTTGCTGGTGTGAAGAATGAGACTGGTGGTGGCTGGGCTCCCACTTACGCTTGCAGCTTTCTTGAGGTTTCAGATGTTCACCTCGTTTGGGCAGCTTCCCTTGGGCCACGAATTGATCTGTCAGCTTGTGGGCCAGTTTGATGGTGGGTTGGATCTGTGTCGGGTCAGAGGCTGTGACCATGCTCTGTATTTGTTCGGGCAGCCCACTAATGAACTGCTTGATCTTTTTATATTCGGAGGTCACCATCCCCGGGCACAGTTTGTACAGCTCGTGGAACCGAGTGTAGTACTGCTCAATTTCTGAGCCCACCATCTTGTGAACCCAGAATTCTTCCTCCAGTTTCATAATTTCGTTTCTCGGGCAGTATCGTTTCTCGGGCAGTACTTTTCTTGTAACATCCTTGTAACACCCCGCCTCATTTTACCAGCAATATTGTCCGCTTTGCCAAATTATAGCTCACGGCTTTGCTTTTGTTCGCCCGGGTGAAAACTTCCCAGGGGGTCACCCATCCTGGATTGCTGTCACCTGAGCACGCTTAACTGTGGAGTTCTCCTCTCATCCACTACCATTAAGCCCCAAAACGCGTTGTTGGTATAAGAGGCGGGTTATTACATATGAACCAAGGATCTCTCCTGTCCACGGCCGATGTGGGATTTGCCTAAGGTGTCACATACACCCCCCCTTGGGACTCATCGTCCTCGATGAGGTTTGCCCCGCTAGCCTCTCTGGCATGTAGGATCTGCCTAAGGTGTCCTCCAGACACCCCTCGGGACTCATCGCCCTGGATGAGGTTTGCCCCACATCCCGAACGGCACAGGAGTGGCTCTGATACCATTCTGTAACACCCCGTCTCATTTTACCAGCAATATTGTCCGCTTTGCCAAATTATAGCTCACGGCTTTGCTTTTGGTCGCCCGGGTGAAAACTTCCCAGGGGGTCACCCATCTTGGATTGTTGTCACCTGAGCACGCTTAACTGTGGAGTTGTCCTCTCATCCACTACCATTAAGCCCCAAAACGCGTTGTTGGTATAAGAGGCGGGTTATTACATATGAACCAAGAATCTCTCCTGTCCACGGCCGATGTGGAATTTGCCTAAGGTGTCACAATCCTGGTGAAATCTTCTCAGGTCATCGAGTTAGCGGCGTCCAGACCCAGTGTCTGGACATGGGTGTTCCACCATGTGAGGGCCGGGCCCTCGAGAGTACCGGTCGCAAACTTGACCCGGTTTTTATTAGCACACTCACACATCGAGAAGACGGATTCCGCCTTCTCTATCCAGCGGAGCATCCCAACAGCTCCTTCAGTTCCCTTGAATGTGTGAGGGTGACAGCTCAAAAAGGTTTTGAATGAGCACCCCTTATCAGTGTTGCCTTGGGGTCCTGTTCAGTGGTAGACAACGTTGTGTGTTAGTGATCGTGTTAGCTATACTATGTTAGTCGGGTTAAGGAAATGTTAGTACCATTGTTCGTTCCACTAGTTTCGCTATGCAGACGACTTGCCTCATACACGGCAATCGCCTTGTTGACCCGCCGGTCAACCATCATATTAATGGTTGCCGCGCCGATTTGTCTCTTATGCGCTCATGAGTGTGTTCCCCGTCCAGCCGTATTGTTAGTTCTATATGAAATAGATATTGTGTTAGTTGTTAGTGGTGTTAGATGTTGAGTTAGAATGCATCATAAATAAAGTAGACAAATGATAAAACCAGAATATCATTTCATTAAATAACATCTTTTGGAGTACAATAGTTTTCAGAACAAAATAGTATCATCATGATTCATATGAGCACATTCCGCTCATCTAGGCATACAATACGAAATAAAATAAACTGAAATAACATGTGACAACTAGTACCTGACCGGCCGGCAAGTCCGTACGGTATGTGTACTTTCAACAGTAATTAAGTGTAAATACATGATTGTCAACAGTACTTGTATTAACATAATTCAAAATACAAGAAACAGTTGTACGTATTTTGTGTAAACTTAAATGTCGTAAGTACAACACGCATTATAAACAATAGTTGTTAGTGTTTAGGTGAAAATCTAAGCACAGTTAACCCAACTAAACAGGAGAAACAACAGTGTTCAAGTGAATAACGAAAACAAATCGGTTGCGATCTGATATCCATAGATGACAGGAATCAGATGGCCGACAAATCAGTGTGAAAACAATGTGATAACAGGATGTTTAGTTGAGTCCGACAGTGAGGAAATAGAATTTAAAACAATATTGCAGTCTCGTTTCAGAATAACGAACTGACAGTCTGTTTGCGTGGGTGACGATTCACACAAACATATCTGTGAGTTTAACGTTCTGAAATGATGACTGGAAAGTAGAAATCCAAAGTCAGAAAGCCAAATCATCGACGTGTTCGTTCGAATGACGATTCGAACGAATACGCGCGATGGTGACGCGATTTGACGAAACGAAAACGAAACCCGACACGAACGGAAATAAATTAAAAAAATAAAATAAATAATGTTTTACAATTTTGAAACTCATCAAAATAATTAAAATAACTTATCTTTTATTTATTACAAATAAATTGCGCGTAAAATTCCGGAAACGCAACGAAAACGCGAACCGAACAACCGAAACGAACCCGAATACCCCGAGGGTATATAAACACCAAATGAGGGTGTTTTCTCATTTGTTGACTGCCCTTTCTCTCTCTAACACCACATTCCCGTCCCTCTTTCTCTCACTATAAAACCCAACCTTCAAACTAGCATATCTTGATCATTTCTTAACAAAATTGGGTGATTTTTGAACCTATGCGAAGCTCTTGATGTCCTCTACCTAGAAGTACAAAGGATCTGGAGTTTTATCCGGACAAATCCGAGGTATGATGCTTGAAAGATTCACGAAAATAGGTTTTTACACCCCATGTTCGACCTAACCATGCTAACCGGTCCAGACCTCATTTCTTCGAGTCCCGCACCTCTGGGAACTTTCTACAGAGTGGTACCAACCCTAGGACAGCCTTACAACTACGATCAGATCGTTGAAGGTGATGGAGCTGAACACTGGTTCGCGGTTCTTGGCCGAATTGTTTTGGCCGAACCCTCACTTTTCACGTACCCTTATGGTGCCGTGGGCCGAACCAATTACAATCACTGAACCCTAGGTTCGTCCAGCCTACCACCGAACCTTTCCATCAGCCACAAACCTTTGAACTCAGATTCTTCAAACATGCGAACCTCCATGTTCAACGAACCCACAGGGGGGGCGAACATTTGATGGCATCATGAACCTGCATGGTCAACCTGCTGATAGTCGAACCTGACCATGCAGCGAACCTTCATGTTCAGTGCCGAACCTTAACTCTTCTCATCCGAACCCGTATGTTTCAGCCGCACCTTGGTCTAACGAACCTCCTTCGGCGAACCTTTGCATGGGACGAACCCTGGGCTACGAACCTTTGAGATGAAACCTCAACCACGAATCTATTCAAGCTCTACCCAGGGAGGAACCTATGCTGGGTAGCCACCATGTAGCCGAACCTATGCAGGGTTGTCACCCATTGCCGAACCTTAACATTATTTGCTGAACCTCGGCTGGCGAGGCCCTAAATAGTGTTCCAATCCTTTCACTTGGTTAATTAAAGCCGCCGGCCCACATCCACTTATCTAGCTCAATAACAATTGCCTAGGCCCACATTTCTTGTAATCGGCCCATTTCTTGAGCAAGCCCACAACACAAATTTTTAAGCTCATATGTTTGTATTTAGGCCCGCTGATCGTGAATATCTGATGGACCACCTACAACTAGTCGGGCCAGAACAAAATAATTGGGCCACCTCACACAATTGGCCCAAAGGCCACTCATTCAGCCCAATGGATTTTCGAATCACACGAATTACATTGGGACAAAAGCTTGAACTAGTTGATTCTAGTATAAATAACATGGGGTAATTAGCTAAGATTACTACAAAGATGATGAATACTAGTTGATGGAAATTATAAACTCAAAACACTAGGTTATCACGACAAGTACATGGTTATTAATTAATTATGTAATAACCTATTTCGAGTCTAACAGGAACAAAACATGAAAAATTAAGCTATAAACCTAAGATCACACTTTGGTTGATGGACAAAATTTTACAACTATAAAGAGTGAATGGGTTAACATAACTTACAACAACGAAACCAGGGCCGAATGATGACCGCGACTCACATATGTTAACCAACTCATGGCTAACATGCACACGCACATAAGACACTACAACATATACTTATAGATTACATACAACGTGAAATCAATACATGATCGTGAAAACAACCTCAAACACAATCAAGAGCGCGTGCATTCTTATTTAAGCTAAGTCAACCACTACAACCACAAGGTGAGTTCATATGCCCCTTTTTCTTTAATCTTAACTAATTTTAAACTCTCGGGGCTGAGAAACATGCTTATTTTTATTTATTTAAGAGTATTAATGTTTCACATATTGCTTTTACTATGATTAGATAATATTGTTTAACTTATTATCGTTTATCATTGTATGCATGCTTGTATGATCATGATATGACAGGGATCATCAGATGAACATGATAATATAACTTCATAATTCATCAATACATTAGAATAACATAGTTATAAGATTTTATCTTACAACACCTAGTTATTCTTACATGAGCAAAACATTGGGATAATCCTTACATGAACAAACATTGGGATAATCACAGAAAAACATGATGACCCAACAAAACATATGAATGATTAGAAGATAATATATCTTCTTAATACCATTCAACACAAGAGTAAATTAAGTGTAATAAGACAAGTACTTATAACGCTTAGTTTACAACTCAAAACATATTATGCGATAATATGAAGCAATTATCATCCACCACCTGAGCGGATTAAGGGTGGCAAGACTAGTTCTTACCACGGCTTAATGGCAACATGGTGATCATATGGATCATTTAGAATGATAATCATGATAACGTACCTTCATGATAACAACATCATTCTCACATCAGTTAACATACAGTAATAAGACAAGTTCTTATTTAACTTTGTTAACAACATTGAGAACACACGACGGGATAGAGGTAAATCGGATGCATTGTAATCTGATTACGTGAGGATCACAATGGATTCCTTTTAGGATCTATACGTTGCATTTGAGAACATATTACAAATGGTTAATTAACACTTTTAATATTTAAAAGTGAATCAACAGTTAACGCCACAAGCAATAGAATAATACAAGGAACAGATTAAGTAAATCTAATATCCTTAATACATATAAAGGCTATCAATACTTCGGTTTGATAACTACAAATCTATTATTATATTATTCTATACATGATATCACAGGTGATCAACAAGGAGATGAACATGTGGAATGGAGATGGAAATTAATAGTTGTATTGCAAGTAGTGTGGAGTTCTAGTAGTGATGTGGTGGGATGTTGGCTAGGGCTTGGTTCCCTTACATATGCCCTATATATAAGCATCACTACTAGGATGATATATTACTGTGAATATAACTATTGAGAAGCCATTGGGTGAACGGGTGAAACAAACAACATACAAGTAACAGAACATACATTGTGATTGTGCATGTGAATGACTCAAGGTTTTCAATTAACATACTTATGAACTCACCAACCTAGTGTTGACTTTGTTTAAATCCATGTTTTCTCAGGTGACGAACAGGTTTAGTCGCCCATATTCAAGAGCATAGCTAGTGGACTGTAGAGGACCTAGCTACCTTTTGTGTGATCATACTTTTGGATGACAAGACAATGAATCATCTTTTGTATATCTTGTATAGATACAAGATATAAACTCATTAATTCTTTTGGATAGATTTACTTGGTTAAATTATGAACGATACATTGTAATTTAATCTTGTAATTCTATATCATTGTTGTGTTAGCATTTCTCATTTATTTATCATGTGCTATGTAAACAATCTGATCATTTCGATTATCACAACGATATCGCGCCCCGGGAATCTTCCGCTCGGCGGGAAAATCGATCCAGCCCGCCGGCTCGGGGTGTGACAGATTGGTATCAGAGCCATGGTTATAGAGAAATATATGTCATATTACTTAAACGGTTTGGCCTAGACTATAACCTAGGGACCCTCATGTAGAGATCATACGACATAGGAATCTATTTGCATGTGTCTTCTGCATCTGATCACCGCACTAACCGGTTTTCTTTCGGTTATGATCAGCATGCCGCCGAGAAGACCACCACCTGCTATACTGCCACCACCACCACAAGACTTGGCACCACACTTATCTACACCTTCACCTACTGACTCTCCTACACAACCACCTCCTCCTCCACCACCGCCTGCACATCAGTTAGATCCTGCTACCATAGCACTGGCCACTCTGCTGACCAGTCAACTGAGGGATGAGATTCCCGAGATGATGAACAGGATCAACACCAATAACAGCAACAACATTGCCAACCCTTCAGGAGAAGGCAGCGGAAACACCCGCCATCACCAGGACTATTCCTACAAAAACTTTGTAGGTTGCAAGCCACCAAGCTTTAGTGGCAGTGAGGGTACTGTAGGATTGATCCAATGGATCGAAAAGATGGAGACAACCCTGGAGATCAGCAACTGTCCGGAAGAGTATAGGGTGAAGTATGTTGCGGGTTCATTTCACAAGCGAGCGTTCACTTGGTGGAACGCTCAGGTTCATACTAAAGGCAGGGATGAGGCTCTGTCAATGCCTTGGGATGATTTCAAGGCCATACTACGGGCAGAGTTTTGCCCAAGGAACGAAATCAAGAAGGTTGAGACTGAATTACTCAATTTTGTTATGATTGGTGCTGGGCATCTGGCCTACACCACAAGATTTCATGAGCTAGCATCATTGGCACCGGATATAGTGCCAACACTGGAAAAGAGAATTGAGCGGTATATCGGGGGATTACCGGCTTGTATGCAAGGTTTCATTCTTGCTGCTCATCCAACAACCATGAAAATGGCTGTTACTCTGTCATCAACAATGACAGATGTGATGGTTGCTTCTGGGGCACTCAAGAAAGAGGCTGACTCAGCCAAAGCTGGAACTTCAAGCAAGTCAGATAAAAGGCCGGCTAAGAAACAAAAGGTGGGTAGAAATTTTGCTGCTACCACTCAAGTTCCAATGCTCAACCAACCACCATTATTGCAGATCAAAAAGCCCTACACTGGCACTGCACCTTTGTGCAACTCATGCCAGTATCATCATCCACCAAACATCCCATGCAGACACTGCACCAAATGTGGGAGGTTTGGTCATCTGGTAGCCCAATGCAGGAGCCCGAGGGCTCAGCACAGAAACAACAACGCAGCCACTACTACTGCTGCGGATACCAGGTCATGTTTCACTTCTGGTGAACCTGGACACTTCTCAAGGGATTGTCCCAAGAAAGCTCAACCAAGGGCTCAGGTAGCAAGGGGACGAGCCTTTCAGATAGGAGCTGCTGACGCTCGACAGGACCCGAATGTCGTTTCTCTTATCTGACTACTATGCATCCATATTATTTGACACTGGTGCGGATCAGAGTTTTATCTCATCCGATTTTGCATGCCATCTTAATTATGTTGAGGAATTGTTAGACTCCCCTTACACTATTGAGATAGCAAACGACAAACAGATCACAGTAGACACAATACTTAGGAATTGCCCACTAACACTTGGCGATCACACATTTTCCATCGACTTGATACCGATGGAGCTGGGCAGTTTCGACATCATCATCGGAACGGATTGGCTATCTCTTAATCGAGTTGAGTTTATTTGTTCCGAGAAGTTATTACGCATTCCAGTGGAGAACAATGAGATTTTGAAGATTTGTGGAGACCAAGCGAAACACAGTGTCAAGATAATATCATGCATGAAGGCTCGCAAGTACCTCCGAAAACAATGCGTTTCGTTCCTAGCTCAGGTGATCGAGAAAGACAAGAAAGCGATCAAGATTCAGGACGTACCGGTTGTGAAAGATTATGCGGACGTGTTTCCGGATGATTTACCGGGACTGCCACCCGAGAGATCGGTGCAGTTCCGAATCGATTTGATTCCAGGAGCGACTCCTGTAGCTAAGTCTCCTTATAGACTTGCACCATCAGAAATGAGGGAGTTGTCCAATCAGTTACAAGAGCTACTCGACAAAGGATTCATCCGACCGAGCTTTTCCCCATGGGGAGCTCCGGTTCTCTTTGTTAAGAAGAAGGATGGATCGTTCAGAATGTGCATAGATTACAGAGAGCTCAACAAACTCTCCATCAAGAATCGGTACCCGTTACCGAGGATTGATGATTTGTTTGATCAGTTACAGGGAGCACAGTACTTCTCAAAGATAGACCTGAGATCAGGTTATTACCAGCTCCGGATTCAAGAGGAAGACATGCCAAAGACGGCCTTTCGTACCCGATACGGTCACTACGAATTTCTGGTGATGCCACTCGGACTGACGAACGCACCGGCAGTGTTCATGGACTTGATGAACCGGGTGTGCAAGCCGTACTTAGATCAGTTCGTTGTTGACTTTATTGATGATATAATGATCTATTCAAAGAACGAGAAGGAACACGAACAACACCTCAAAACAGTCTTGGAACTACTAAAGGAGGAACGACTCTATGCCAAATTTTCTAAGTGTGAATTTTGGTTAAGAGAAGTTCAGTTTTTGGGTCATGTGATTAACAGTGATGGTATTCATGTGGATCTTGCCAAGATTGAAGCAGTCAAGAACTGGGATGTGCCTACAACACCAACAGAGATCCAATCATTCTTGGGATTGGCAGGTTATTACAGGAGATTCATTTCGAATTTCTCCAAGATAGCCTTACCTCTCACCAAACTCACACAGAAGAGTGAACCTTTTGTGTGGACCCAGAAACAAGAAGAGGCATTCCAGACACTAAAACAAAGGTTGTGCAATGCTCCAATCTTAACACTCCCAGAAGGCAATGATGACTTTGTAGTTTACTGCGATACTTCCCATCAGGGACTCGGATGTGTTTTGATGCAACGAGACAAAGTCATTGCTTATGCCTCACGACAGCTGAAGATACACGAGAAGAATTTCACGACACATGACTTAGAGCTGGGAGCTGTTGTATTTGCCTTACAGATTTGGAGACATTACCTGTATGGTACTAAATGCACTATCTTCACAGATCACAAGAGTTTACAGCACATATTTGATCAGAAGGAGCATAACATGAGACATAGACGTTGGGTTGAGCTCCTGAACGATTACGATTGTGTGATCAAATACCATCCGGGCAAAGCAAATGTTGTTGCAGATGCTTTGAATCGGAAGGAAAGAGTCAAACCCTTGTGTGTTCGAGCAATGGGAATGACCATGCAAACAAGTTTGAAAGATCAAATCATTCGAGCACAAGAAGAAGCATTGGCAAGAGACAACTTGAAACGCGAGCTCGATTGTGGAGCCGAGAAACATTTCAAGACAAAACAAGATGGAGTTATCTATTATCTGGATCTTGTTTGGATCCCGGCAGTCGATGAACTTCGAACACTCATACTTGACGAGGCACACAAGACACGTTATTCCGTTCATCCTGGTGCCGATAAGATGTACCAAGACGTTAGGTCATTTTATTGGTGGCCGGGTTTGAAGAAAGATATTGCCATTTATGTTGGCAAGTGTATCACATGTGCCAAAGTCAAAGCCGAACACCAGAAACCTTTGGTTTTGCTGGAACAACCTGAGATACCACAATGGAAGTGGGAACAAATAGCTATGGATTTCATTACCAAGCTACCCCGCACTTCCAGCGGACATGACTCGATTTGGGTCATCATTGATAGATTGACCAAGTCCGCACACTTCTTGCCGATCAGAGAAACGTACAAGATGGAGAAACTAGCAAGATTATACGTTGATGAAATAGTAGTAAGGCACCGTGTGCCCTTGTCTATTATTTCAGACCGGGATAGTCGATTTACTTCGCGGTTATGGCAATCATTGCAAAAATCCTTAGGGACAAGGGTTAACTTGAGCACTGCTTATCATCCACAGACGGATGGACAAAGCAAGCGAACCATTCAAACCCTAGAGGATATGTTGAGGACATGCATCCTAGACTTCGGTGGAAGTTGGGATACACATTTAACACTTATTGAGTTCTCCTACAACAATAGATACCACAGCAGCATTGGATGTGCTCCTTTGAAGCACTTTATGGTAGAAAATGTCGGTCTCCGATTTGTTGGACTGAAGTAGGAGACAACAGAATGACTGGGCCTGAACTTATTCAGGAAACTACTGATAAGATAGCCCAGATACAACAGAGACTACAGGCAACACGTAGCCGCCAAAAGAGTTACGCATACAAACGGCGCAAGCCTTTGGAATTCGATGTGGGTGACCGAGTTATGTTGAAAGTGTCCCCATGGAAAGGCGTAGTTCGTTTTGGGGCTAAAGGCAAATTAGCACCTAGGCATGTCGGACCGTTTGAGGTTACTCAACGTATAGGTCCTGTGGCATACAGACTCAAACTCCCTGCTGAGCTCAGTGGAGTACATGATGTGGTTCACGTGTCAAATCTCAAGAGATGTCTCGCTGATGAGTCATTGATCATACCATTGGAAGAGATACAAGTTGATGAGCAACTACATTTCATTGAAGAACCTGTAGAGATTATGGAACGTGAAGTCAAGAGACTGAAACGAAGCGTATCCCTATTGTAAAGGTTCAATGGAACTCCAAGCGTGGACCAGAATTTACTTGGGAGCGCGAGGACAACATAAAGACAAAGTATCCCCACCTGTTCGAGAAGTAAAGCCCGACCTTTATGCTTAAATTTTGGGACGAAATTTCTTTAACAAGGGGAGACTGTGACAACTAGTACCTGACCGGCCGGCAAGTCCGTACGGTATGTGTACTTTCAACAGTAATTAAGTGTAAATACATGATTGTCAACAGTACTTGTATTAACAGAATTCAAAATACAAGAAACAGTTGTACGTATTTTGTGTAAACTTAAATGCCGTAAGTACAACACGCATTATAAACAATAGTTGTTAGTGTTTAGGTGAAAATCTAAGCATAGTTAACCCAACTAAACAGGAGAAACAACAGTGTTCAAGTGAATAATGAAAACAAATCGGTTGCGATCTGATATCCATAGATGACAGGAATCAGATGGCCAACAAATCAGTGTGAAAACAATGTGATAACAGGATGTTTAGTTGAGTCCGACAGTCAGGAAATACAATTTAAAACAATATTGCAGTGTCGTTTCAAAATAACGAACTCACAATGTGTTTGCATGGGTGACGATTCACACAAACATATCTGTGAGTTTAACGTTCTGAAATGATGACTGGAAAGTAGAAAACCAAAGTCAGAAAGCCAAATCATCGACGTGTTCGTTCGAATGACGATTCGAATGAATACGCGCGATGGTGACGCGATTTGACGAAACGAAAACGAAACCCGACACGAACGAAAATAAATTAATAAAATAAAATAAATAATGTTTTACAATTTTGAAACTCATCAAAATAATTAAAATAACTAATCTTTTATTTATTACAAATAAATTGCGCGTAAAATTCCGGAAACGCAACAAAAACGCGAACCGAGCAACCGAAACGAACCCGAATACCCCGAGGGTATATAAACACCAAATGAGGGTGTTTTCTCATTTGTTGACTGCCCTTTCTCTCTCTAACACCTCATTCCCGTCCATCTTTCTCTCACTACAAAACCCAACCTTCAAACTAGCATATCTTGATCATTTCTCAACGAAATTGGGTGATTTTTAAGCCTACGCAAAGCTCTTGATGTCCTCTACCTAGAAGTACAAAGGATCTGGAGTTTTATCCGGCCAAATCCGAGGTATGATGCTTGAAAGATTCACGAAAACAGGTTTTTACACCCAATGTTCGACCTAACCATGCTAACCGGTCCAGACCTCATTTCTTCGAGTCCAGCACCTCTAGGAACTTTCTACAGAGTTGTACCAACCCTAGGACAGCCTTACAACTACGATCAGATCGATGAAGGTGATGGAGCAGGTTCTCGGTTCTTGGCCGAATTGTTTTGGCCGAACCCTCACTTTTCACGAACCCTTATGGCGCCGAGTATACAAGTGGCTGAACCAGTTAGCATCACCGAACCCTAGGTTTGTCCAGCCTACCACCGAACCTTTCCATCAGCCACGAACCTTTGAACTCAGATCCTTCGAACCTGCGAACCTCCATGTTCAACGAACCCACAGGGGGCCAAACCTTTGATGGCATCACGAACCTGCATGGTCAACCTGCTGATAGCCGAACCTGACCATGCTGCGAACCTTCATGTTCAATGCCGAACCTTAACTCTTCTCATCCGAACCCGTATGTTTCAGCCGCACCTTGGTCTAACGAACCTCCTTTGGCGAACCTTTGCATGGGACGAACCCTGGGCTACGAACCTTTGAGATGAAACCTCAACCACGAATCTATTCAAGCTCTAACCAGGGACGAACCTATGCTGGGTAGCCACCATGTAGCCGAACCTATGCAGGGTTGTCACCCATTGCCGAACCTTAACATTATTTGCTGAACCTCGGTTGGCAAGGCCCAAAACAGTGGTCCAATCCTTTCACTTGGTTAATTAAAGCCGCCGGCCCACATCCACTTATCTAGCTCAATAACAATTGCCTAGGCCCACATTTCTTGTAATCGGCCCACTTCTTGAGCAAGCCCACAACACAAATTTTTCAGCTCATACGTTTGTATCTAGGCCCACCGATCGTGAATATCTGATGGACCACCTACAACTAGTCGAGCTAGAACAAATTAATTGGGCCACTCATTCGGCCTAATGGATTTTCGAATCATACGAATTACATTGGGACAAAAGCTTGAACTAGTTTATTCTAGTATAAATAACATGGGGTAATTAGCTAAGATTACTACAAAGATGATGAATACTAGTTGATGGAAATTATAAACTCAAAACACTAGGTTATCACGACAAGTACATGGTTATTAATTAACTATCTAATAACCTATTTTGAGTCTAACAGGAACAAAACATGAAAAATTAAGCTATAAACCTAAGTTCACACTTTGGTTGATGGACAAAATTTTACAACTATAAAGAGTGAATGGGTTAACATAACTTACAACAACGAAACCAAGGCCGAATGATGACCGCGACTCACATATGTTAACCAACTCATGGCTAACATGCACACGCACATAAGACACTACAACATATACTTATAGATTACATACAACGTGAAATCAATACATGATCGTGAAAACAACCTCAAACACAATCAAGAGCGCGTGCATTTCTTATTTAAGCTAAGTCAACCACCACAACCACAAGGTGAGTTCATATGCCCCTTTTTCTTTAATCTTAACTGATTTTAAACTCTCGGGGCTGAGAAACATGCTTACTTTTATTTATTTAAGAGTATTAATGTTTCACATATTGCTTTTACTATGATTAGATAATATTGTTTAACTTATTATCGTTTATCATTGTATGCATGCTTGTATGATCATGATATGACGGGGATCATCAGATGAACATGATAATATAACTTCATAATTCATCAATACATTAGAATAACATAGTTATAAGATTTTATCTTACAACACCTAGTTATTCTTACATGAGCAAACATTGGGATAATCCTTACATGAACAAACATTGGGATAATCACAGAAAAACATGATGACCCCACAAAACATATGAATGATTAGAAGATAATACATCTTCTTAATACCATTCAACACAAGAGTAAATTAAGTGTAATAAGACAAGTACTTATAACTCTTAGTTTACAACTCAAAACATATTATGCGATAATATGAAGCAATTATCATCCACCACCTGAGCGGATTAAGGGTGGCAAGACTAGTTCTTACCACGGCTTAATGGCAACATGGTGATCATATGGATCATTTAGAATGATAATCATGATAACGTACCTTCATGATAACAACATCATTCTCACATCAGTTAACATACAGTAATAAGACAAGTTCTTATTTAACTTTGTTAACAACATTGAGAACACACGACGGGATAGAGGTAAATCGGATGCATTGTAATCTGATTACGTGAGGATCACAAAGGATTCCTTTTAGGCTCTATACGTTGCATTTGAGAACATATTACAAATGGTTAATTAACACTTTTAATATTTAAAAGTGAATCAACAGTTAACGCCACAAGCAATAGAATAATACAAGGAACAGATTAAGTAAATCTAATATCCTTAATACATATAAAGGCTATCAATACTTCGGTTTGATAACTACAAATCTATTATTATATTATTCTATACATGATATCACAGGTGATCAACAAGGAGATGAACATGTGGAATGGAGATGGAAATTAATAGTTGTATTGCAAGTAGTGTGGAGTTCTAGTAGTGATGTGGTGGGATGTTGGCTAGGGCTTGGTTCCCTTACATATGCCCCATATATAAGCATCACTACTAGGATGATATATTACTGTGAATATAACTATTGAGAAGCCATTGGGTGAACGGGTGAAACAAACAACATACAAGTAACAGAACATACATTGTGATTGAGCATGTGAATGACTCAAGGTTTTCAATTAACATACTTATGAACTCACCAACCTAGTGTTGACTTTGTTTAAATGCATGTTTTCTCAGGTGACGAACAGGTTTAGTCGCCCATATTCAAGAGCATAGCTAGTGGACTGTAGAGGACCTAGCTACCTTTTGTGTGATCATACTTTTGGATGACAAGACAATGAATCATCTTTTGTATATCTTGTATAGATACAAGATATAAACTCATTGATTCTTTTGGATAGATTTACTTGGTTAAATTATGAACGATACATTGTAATTTAATCTTGTAATTCTATATCATTGTTGTGTTAGCATTTCTCATTTATTTATCATGTGGTATGTAAACAATCTGATCATTTCGATTATCACAACGATATCGCGCCCCGGGAACCTTCCGCCCGGCGGGAAAATCGATCCAGCCCGCCGGCTCGGGGTGTGACATAAGATAACCTAACTAGTCTGAGACGATCGTGGAGTGTGAATCTCCACTATCAGCAGATCTGTCATCCTGCTCCTCAAACGGATCCTCCTCTAGATCTTCATCAGGGTCTCCCTCCTTGAGGTCCTCTGCCACGAACTGGGCTCATCCTCAGGCTTTGGCTCCACAATGAACTGCACCGCCCAGGACACGACCTCCACCGCTACTAGTCGGCCGCTAGCTTGGATCTGTGCGGTGTTCTCCTAGGACACCACCTCCACCGCTACTAGTCAGCCGCCGTGCTCGTGTACCACAGCAGCGATGATCTCCTGGTGCTCCTCCAACTTAACGTCCAAGCACGGATCTTCGCGACCTCAACCGCCGTCTTTTCCTACTATCGGATCGAGTCCTTGGTCATACCGGGCAAGAAATCGTGTACTCGATTGGTATAAGCCCTATCCATAGGCATGCCAAGTGGTGGTAATGGGGGTCCACTAGATACATCGCCTAGCAATGGTAAACGTGGGACTCTCTCCTCCCTAGCCCACTGAGCCACAGTCGCAGGGTACCAGTCCCACGACCCGTTGGTGAACCATGTGTCGGTTATAACGTGTGCAAAATTCGTGATTGTGCTCAATGTGTGCAAAACACGCAGATAGTATTTATGGACAACTTACTATTTAGAGTAAGTCTCCATTTTTAGCAAGTTTCACAACACGTTTCCTTTTAATGATTCTAACATGCTTATTAACCTTATGTGATCATATTAACACATAGAACGTTGTCATATGCGATCAAATAAACACATTGTTCGTTTT
Source organism: Mikania micrantha (assembly GCA_009363875.1). Lineage (NCBI taxonomy): Eukaryota > Viridiplantae > Streptophyta > Magnoliopsida > Asterales > Asteraceae > Mikania > Mikania micrantha. The sequence goes on along the minus strand of SZYD01001296.1, from coordinate 8,743 downwards.
TAGTCATTAAAGTTTCCTAATATGGAAAGTTTCTAGTTTTGACATGTGCAACAACAAAACTCGCATAACTTATCTACACAATAATCATATCACATCATGTTAAGCCATTTAGCATGTACAATCATGTATTGCAATAACTAGTTCATAAACTCTAATAACAAAGTTTCCTAAATTGGCAACTTTCCATTCTAAGCATCCTCTTAACCAAGTTAATGCATAATATATGATAATAACTCCATTAATGACAATAAAACATCATTTTAACTACATAATTCACCAAACATCATCATTTAGTAAGTTCTTACGAAATAAAGTTACTATAAATAGTAACTATGTTAAAATACATGTCAACTATCATTTTAGCTATCTCTAATCCATTTTCATGCCAATATCACCATAACATATCATAAATCATCATTTAGCTAATCTTGTAGTTCAAAAGTTACTAAAAATAGTAATTATGTCACATAAGCCATTTATGATATTTTAAGTATAACAAATCATCACACACATCCATATATCATCAAATATCATTTATCAATATCCAAAATCATTCAAATCACCTTAGATCATACATCCATGTAAGTATCTCTTGAACATTTCATAGATCCATGACCCAAATCATACTTTCATCAACAAAGCTTATCATAGATCATCATAGATCGTCATAGATAATCAAAATCAGTAGAAATAGCATCAAACCCAGATCTAAAAGTCGTGCATGTGTAGATATAGTGTGTGCATGCAAGCTTTGAGCCTTGCATGTGGGTTTCAAGGCTTGCATGTGGGTGTTTGAGTGTTGTTATGCTACAAAGGGTGTTGGGTTACCTTCCAAGAACTGTAGATTGCAGAGATGATGAACAAAAGCAGCTTCTAATGCTCCTCAACAACAATGGTTTGCAGAAACAAGGTGATGGTGATGATCTCGAAGCACACCAACCTTCCTCTTCAAGTTTCTTGTGAGTTCCTAGCTTCAACCTTCAAGTGTGGGTGCTCCAATGGCTTCCAAGATGTGTATTGTGCATGTAACAGAAGGTTTTCGGGAGTATAACTCGTGCAATGGCGTCTGATCTTAGTTAAAATGATGGTGGTAGGGATAATGATGGTTTTGGGGCATTGAAGAAGATTTCCTGCGATCTCACGTTGGCAGGCATACTGCCTGATGGGCGACTCCCACTCCAGGCGAACCGCGCGGATGACTCTTATCCGTCTCCCCCTTTCCTTCTCGCGCGCACCGCCTAGGTCCACTTGTGGGGCTCAGGCGTAGCGCCTGGCACTCCAGACAAGCCCAAGAGACCCATTTCCATAGTTTGAGTTCGTTTTCACTCGTTTCTCGACTGTAACGCGTTGTTTTAGCATCGTTTGAACTCTAATCGCCAATTGTTAATCATAATTGAGTTGTAGAGTGTTCTTGTGCTTAACTGTTGTGACGTTCACCAACGATCGTGACTCCTGACACGCGTGTGCGGTTTTTCCGATATTCCTCGAATTATCCTGTTGTGTGACTGTGTTTGTACTGTCATGCCACGTGTCACACTAAATTAAGTTAATTCTGGTGCCACGTATGCAAATGCTAATAAACATTTTATTAAAATAGAATCTGACCAGGATTTTGCGGGGTGTCACATATCTAAAGCGAAAACCAAAAACGGTTTCAAACTTTTAAAGTTTTTATAAAAGCGTTAATATAATATGTAATTTTATCATAAATATGTTTTAATTGCATAACTTTTTGTTTCCAAACCCATGTAATACATGAGTTTATAATAGAGTATGTGTCTGACTATATATATATATATCTATGTATATAGGGGACTGTTTCTAAGAAAAGCTTCATTTTGAAGGCAACTAAGAAAATTAATCACATTTATTACCAGTATAACTTTTTTTTTTCATTTTTTATTTCTTTATATTATAAGGCAAGAAATGTAAAAAAAAATAAAGAATATATATTCCATATTATTATGTATATGTAATTTGCAAGTCATATATACGACTTACATATATGTAACTTTATTCTATATGCAAAATTTTTTGACTTGCGTATACGTAACTTCGTGATATATATATTTTTAGTAGAATTGCTTCGGCCAAACCTGTTTTGGGACCGGGTTTGGGTTGGTTTGGGAACCGGTTTCTAAACCCAAGCCGATTTGGTTCACCACCTTCAGGTTCAATGGCTATATTGAGCTGATCAAATATGACTGAAAAAAAGAGCAGTTTTTTTTTATGTTTTTCCAAAATGTTGCATTTTAGTCCTCTAATAATTAGTATTCATAGACATGCACAGAATCAATTAACCGGTTTTTCAATAACCGAACTGGCTAACCAATCTTAAGGATTTTCCCGTTTTTTCCCTATAACTGGTTAGGTTAAAAACCGATTTCTTTAGTCCTCCAATAATTAGTATTCATAAACAAAAGTAAGTACAAATAAAATAAAAATCTTATATCTATTAAAAATTATTACTACAAAGTCTACAATATTAAAAATTAAATGAAAAATAATTAAGTAAAAATAAAAATAAAAATTTTATTTACACAAAATGATAAATTTAAAACAAAACTAATAAAAATGTAATACTTAATTACACCAGATTATAAATAAAAAAAGAAATATAACGCTAAATCGATATTCATGTTGTTGAAAGCATAATTAGCTTTGGATTGGACTTCAGATTGCACTTTCGGGCTATTGTTCCGCATCAATTCATTCATTGCTTGTTCTTCATCAGAAAGTGGTAACATCATTCCTTCCTTGACTTCCACTCCATGTATTATTTCTTTTACCTCAATCTCTCCTTCAAGATTAGTCTTGTCTTGTGTGCGTTCCATTGCATCCAAATAGTCCTTCAAGCAAATGCACATTTCCAATGATGCTAAAGTGAGGCTCATCCTTCGTATCGATAATACCCTGCCACTAAAAGAAAAAGAAGATTCCGAAGCTACCGTATAAGCTTGAACGCTTAGTAAATCTCGGGCTATGACAGATAGAATTGGAAACCGAGATTCCTTTTCTTTCCACCAAGCCAAAATATTAAAGTTTTCAAATTCTTACGGATTTATACCAGGTATCCAATCCGTCCCTAGGCACCTTCCATGTTCGCTACTTGCGTTAGTACCTCAAGCTCTTTTGGTAACATTTTTGCCTTAAAGTGTCAAGCAAATCAAAGTTAATATCTTGTATTCTACTCGAACTAGAAGCCACATACATTGTTTGTTGTATCTTAGATGTTGATCCATACTTTTGTAAATAATAATCAAACATATTTTAAAAAATATATTTTCAAATTATTTTTAGTGTTTTAGCAAATTTTGGGTTCTCTAAACCCTAAGCGCTAACAATTCCATCGATTTGAGTTCAACGACGTTGCACAAGTAAAAACGGACGTCATTTCTTGAAAGTATTTCAAAAGTTTAACTTCATTGGAAGTAACATTGATGTATATAATATCACTTTCCAATTGATGTTCGTTAATTTTTTAGTAATTATAAATGAATGTTCAAGAATCAAACAAGACGTGGGATAATGAACACCCTATAAAATAGTTATTGCATTTTAAAAAGTTTCGAATAAACCATTGAAAGCTTCAATGGCATCCCAACATTGGCTTGGAAAAGCCTTAGCCCAACGCACTTGGACTAAATTTTCATGAAATAATTCCAAGGTTTTCCTTTGTTGTAGGCGTTATCAAACATACGCCAAATTAAATTTGACCTTGTAGGTACATCCCAATATGGACCTAAAAAGATGCAGTTTGTATTTGCACAAAATTTTTGATAATCCGTATATCTTCTACCACTTGTCAAAAAATCCTTTAACATTTGTTTAAAATTTCTTGTAAATGGCTCATTTGAAGGACTGCAAGACCATGTTGCACAAACAATTTCATGATATGCGCAACATATCTAGTATGAAAAAATACACCATTACATATCGATTGATATTTATTTTTTAATTTCTTTACTGAGTTAGTATTATTTGAGGCATTATCAAAAGTTATTGAAAATATTTTATCTTGTAGGTAAAATGTTTGCATTATTCCATCTAACATGCAAAACAAATGTTCCCCCATGTGTGGATACGGAAACATTTCGAAGGCAATCGTATATGTTTCATCATTTGCCACATATCAGGATCAACTCAATGCGCGATAACACAAAGATACGATTCGGGCAACCCATGTGGTGCCAACCGAACATCTGTTAAGGTTTTTAAATTTTGAAAAGCCAAAATTAATTCTTTTTAAGCTTGATGCCAATGTTTCAAACAATGACGTTTAATAGTTGAACGATTTACTTATTTGCATCGAGGTTGAAGCGCCTTTTGAATCATCCTTGTCAATCGCAGGTTGTCAAAATGATTGAAAGGAAAACTTTCTTGAATTACTAAGTTTCACATCATTTCACAAATCATGTCGGGATCGAAATTCCAAACCCCACACTCAGTAGACATTTGTGCTTGTTTGTGCACTGGATTATTTTTGACCATAACACAACGTTTTGTCAAGTGGCTTTTTAAAGTAGAGTTAGATTCCGGTTTAAAAAAGTACCACAACCTTTGCAACGTACTTTATCGATACCGTTTGACATTTCACATAAGTCGAAATGTTGGAAGAGATCTTTGTTTCTCGTAGTAGCTTTGATTATTACAACTGTTGGTTCAGTTGAAGAAGATGCACCAACACCAATAGAACTTCGAGCATTTCATGATCTTGCCATTTGAATTGAGAAGCAGTTGATCGTTTTTGAGTTTTTAAGATTGTAAGAGAAGAATAGATGTTGTGTTATCAAACCAAAACACCCCCATCTATTTATACTTTCTTTTAGGGGTAAAATGGTCCAAAAAATTGTGTAAAACGACTACAAATGGCTAGTTTTTTTGATTTCACCCACCCTGTTAACCGGTTAATAACCCGTTACCCGGTTCCTAACCGCTATTTTCCTGTACAACGGCTAACAATGACAATTTTTTTGAATACTAGAACCGGTTAACCGATTTGTAACCGGTCAAAAAAATGGTTGCTTTAACCAGTTATTAACTGGGTTGTTCTACGAAGCTTAAAACCGGTCTCTAACCGTCGGGTTTTCCAAAACCCTAAAACCGGTGGGCAATACGGTCTGGAAACTGGTTGGGGTCGGTTAACCGATTTCTTTTGTGCATGTCTAAGTACAATATGTATTGGTTGTTTTTATTTTATCACACAACTCAAAAACGCTCTCTACTCTCTCACAAACAAAAAAACTCTCTATGCTCTCTAAACCCTCTCTACTCTCAAATGGATTCATCAGGTGGTAACTCTTCGGTTGGTTGTGGTGCATCTTCCACCCTTCAAATTCTTGAAGTTATCCCTACAAGAAGAATCTGAAAAGTTGGTACAACTTTGATTTATGTGTTATAATATGAAATATTTTAAAACATTGTAAAACAAAGCGTCATGAGAACAAACTTCAATGATGAATGAAGGAAATGCATTTGTGTACAACGTCGATGTAGTTCGGGAGCTAATGGCGCATTTCGTGAACCGGTTTAGGGAACCAGTTTAGACCAAACTGGTTTCAACTCGATTCGAACCGGTTTATATAGGTTCAATTTAAACTTGAACTGAACCGGTTTCAAAACCGGACCGATTTTAGGCCAAACTGGTTTCATTCACATACTTTGGGCCCGAATTGGTTTCGGAAACCAAATTGGTTTCAGAAAAACCAGTTTGTACACCACTACCATAAACCCCTAAAGCAAAAAACTAAAGGTAAACTCTAAAATTAAAACTAAACCTTAATGCTAAAAACTAAATCTTAATCCTAAACTTTAAAGTTAAACCTAATCCAAAAATGAAACCCTAAATCCTAAAATGAAACCCTAAATTTGAAAACTAAACCTAAAAAGCGAAATCTTAAACTGAAAAGTTAATCATGAACCGAAAATCTAAACATAAACTCCAAAGGTAAAGTACTAAACACTAAAGTAAATTATAAAACCTAATTTCTAAAGCCTAAAAATTTAACCCTAAAAAATATGAGCATAATGAGACAATTTTAATGCCTCTACGGTTAATTCAATCAAATTTTATTAAAGTTATCAAATGTCCTAAAATCATTTTTATGATTGTTTTCTATTATTATTGTGATTTTTTTTTGGATGAAATTATGTTTTTATCTAATGTTTCCTCGAAAAATATTAAATGTCATGTGAAAATTTCATGCCGTTCAAAAAAAATGGGAAAATTTCATGAATGGAATGAATTATTAAGAGCCGTCAGATTACGCACTTTCAACGTGTCAAAAATCCGTTACACTCTCTCACCTCTTCAAAAAATCACAAAAACTGATTACTGACCAACCTAAAGCGACCAAGAAGACGGTGGTGGCATACTCTGACGATCATCATAAAACGGAGACGATGGTGGTGGCGGAACAACGGCGGAGGTGGGATGCGTTAAACCCGGAGATACTGGCTCTCATTTTCGTAAAGATCACACCCGTTGAACAAATGGTGATTACTGTGCCATTGGTCTGTAAAGGGTGGATGGAGGCGGTGGCGGGGCCGTACTGTTGGTCTGAGGTGGATTTGGAGGCATGGTGTCGCCGGCGCGATGACAGTCATGCGGTGGACCTATTGGTGAAGAAGATGATCCGACGGAGCAAATTTGGTGTTCGACAACTGTCGGCGTACCGCATGGGTGAATCAGGGTTCTTCTTTGCGACTCATTGGTGAGTTATTTTCAAACCCGCTAGGTTCTTTGTACCGGTTTTATATATCCAAAGTTGGATTGGGTTGGTTGGGTTATAATGTCATCACAATTAGTTGTCGACTAGGCCAGAAACGGTAAAAATCCGATTTAAAAAACGGATTGACCAGCGACCCGACTAGTAAGTTTGGGATCGGCTTAGATTGTATGTGCAGTGCAGTTAACGTATTGGCTTACATTGTTATTTTTAACGGCGAAGTGTGAATCCACTGTTTCCACAAGTCTGAAATTAAACCCACTGATTAGAGGGTTTTTTAAATTTAAATGTTCATACAACTTATAAAATTTTTATATTATTGAATTATAGGTATAGAAGTTAATATTTCGTTAGTGTGTGAAAATGCTTTTGGAGACTTTTGACCCATTTTATAAGTTTTCACGGTTTCCTCGTTTGAGCCCATTTTGATCGGCCCACAACTAAATGATTCAAAATTGACACTTTCATAAACATAAAAACTTCAAAATTCAAATGTATTAGGGTGTAAGTGAGTCGCGTCAAGCCCAAGCTTAGCTTGATCTAAATTTAATGGATCGATCTAGTGTATCTTATGAGTGGATCGGTCCTGCGGCCCGATTACATCAATCCATTGAAACTCTCCTGTTTTTTGTCTTTTTTTTCTTAGTGTAAGTTCTCTGAGAGAGCTGAAAATGCCAATGAGTGATATCACTGACCAAATGGTCCTAAAACACATAAAACCCCTACCAAATCTCAGAGTCTTGGATATCAGCCATTGCCTCAACATAACAAGCAAAGGACTCGTGACATTTGGTAACTGATGCAAGTCGTTGATTTGTTTGAGTAGAAACATGCCTCCACGTGTCTTGTGCTTGCAAGCAATCGATGATTCTGAAGCCAAAGCCATAGCTGACACCATGCTTAATCTGCAGCATATTGAGCTCTGTTCAGGTCGGTTTGATGATTTTGGTATGTTTGAAATCCTCACGAAATGTAAGTCACTCACTCATCTTGACATTCAAGGGAGTTGGAATGTGAAGTTGAATGGTGATCTTGCAGAGATTTGTGACCAGCTCCAGCATTTCCAGGACCCGTGGGTTGATGATGATAACCGGTTTTCAGACAGGAGTGAAGGGAGAGACGTTGATTACACAGATTCAGATTGACATATTGGTTGGTGTTCATAAATATACAATTCTAGATATGATCCATATGAAGGTTTTGGTTTTATAAATCCTATTTTCTGTGTTTTATGGTATTTTAGTTAATCATTATCATTATTTTATACTTAATATAAGGTAGCCTACTTGATAGATAGGCTCCAACACATGGGTAAAGTAGCCCACCTGGTAGATGGGCTCTTAGGTTGGATCCTAGCAGACTGTGATCACAATATATGGGTTGTTAAGTCTAAGGAATTTATTTAGGCTATGAAGAGACACATCATTTAGCCCCACTTTGCCATTAAAAAAATGGGACGTTCTAGGTGGTAAAAAAATATTAAATGAAGATAATTTAGGAATGTGTTAAAATGTTATTCATATCATATGAATCCAAAATTTATTTAATTGTTTATATTGGACTTTGAAATATGGTGATAAAAATATATATGTTCTAAGACTTATCTATACTTTCTAATAAAAGAGTAAATATTTTGCCACATGTCAATTTATTAGGCTATTATTGCCACATGTCAATTTTTCAAAAAATTATTGCCACATGTCATTTTTTAATATTTACAATCAATCTCTCTTATATTAATTGATAATTATAATTATATTCTTTAATTTATTAAAAAAATTTAAATCTAATGACTAGTGACTTTATATACTTTTTTCAAATTAAAAATAGTTCTAACAAATAAAAAATGAACACTTTTTTTATCATTAAAAAGTCACACTTAAACAAAGTATACAAATATGAAAAATTTCTAAAATGAATTTTTTAAAAAAATAAGGAATAATTTTAAATTTGTATTTTAGGAAAAATAAAAGTTTATGTAAAATAAGTTTTCTTAAAAAAACAAGTTTTTTAAA
>SZYD01001295.1:0-14815 GCA_009363875.1 Mikania micrantha | reverse complement strand
ATCAAATCTGTAGGATATAGGTTTGGATTTGTCTGATTTAACAACTTATATGGGGAAGTACACTTATTCATCGAATTTAGGTGAGTTTCATGACCCCTATTTTTTCTTATTTCCCTAAGGGTAAAATGTATTTTAAAATTGTTTCGATGCTAAAACTATCTTTTACTTTAAAGTATTATGGTGCTATGTTACCAAACAATCTTAATGTGTATTGTATGAGTTGTCTTAAGTCTCCCTTTACAAAATCAATTAACTATGTGGTCAGAGGCTGAGTAAATATTGAATAGTACTATTTGAATTGACAACTCCACTCTTGCATGTTGGTCTTGCTAGCCACAAACGCACATGCCATTGTAGTGGCACTTGAGTGAGCATATCCCACTATCTTTGTTATCTATCATAACGTCAATTGTGATGTGATCTAGGACACATTATCACTAGCTTTGGTTGTGGGCTTATGGCAATATCAGTATCTTGCTTGTGTACTTATATAATAACAAATGCCATAAATAAATTTGTGAATGAAGCACACTCGTATTCTCTTAAATCTACATAGTCACTTCCTATTATAAAGTCGATGTTGGACTAATTTTGTAATATTAAGATAAGTCAAAGGGTCAAAGTTGAAAGTTGTTTTAATTTGGTTTTGGTTTATTTTATTTGAGTTTAAAGTTTAGATTAGGTTGATATTTTGTTGGCAGATTTTTAGGAAAAGGTTTGACTTTTATGTTTGGTTTTTATTATAAATAGGGGTTAATGTTTTAGGTTTTAATTGTACCAGATTGTTATTCAATAAAAACAAGTTTTTCCTTGTTCATATATTGTTTTCGGTTCTGGGAAATCAAGGCAGGCGCTTCAATTGGTATCAGAGCTGGTTAAGCTCTATACTGTCGATCATTGAAGACTCATCGCAAGCGACAAACGCCACTCATCTCAGGCGAAAGAAAATAAACGACACAAGATAAAACGTGGTTCGGTCGATGTGACCTACGTCCACGGGTTGCAACTAGGGATTCTTTTATTGATTAAGTGTTCAAAGATTACAATTACATGACAATGCTTAAATAGAAAAAATAGTTAGGCTAAACCCTAATGGGCCAGGATTAGGGCCGGCTGCCCTAAACCTCCCAAAGGCCTACGTAACCTAACAATCTCCCACTCGGAGGCCTTGCGATATAATCAAGCCCGGCATCCAACATAAGCAATCCAGTAAATCCAGTAATCTTCAATAACAAGTCTTCCAAGCCTCAATTCCCAAGAATAAGCTAAGACTTCATCATATCCAGACATATCCCCCTAGTTGCAAACCGCCCCTCAATCATCAAGTACATGAAGGGCCAGTTGAAGCTCCCCCGAGCTCCAACTCAGTCGTGACAAATCCCGTCAACGACTCATCCTCAATCTCAACTGGTATGGACACTCCACCAGATCCAGAGATACACCGAGGACCACCAACACTCTCCAAGCACAACAAACTTCCCACAGGAGAGAATTCTTCAGTTCTAGTCTTCAAAACCCAACGGCTCTTTGTAACTGTACCCGGAACACAACCCGTGCTCCCACTGTCACAGAATCCCCTGAATGGTTTAGACTTCTGCAACACGTTCAGCTAACATCTCCTTGGCTCCAGACTTCACGTTTGCAAAATGAACTCTCTTAGCACGAGATTTAGCGAACCAGATTTTGTTTCGCTTAACGGGACGGTCATACATCCCTGAGCAGGTTCATCAACTAAATACAACGACCCATGCTTCATACCACGAGCAATCACGAGATTTCCCTTGACCACCTTCCATTCATTGCTACCAAACCTTACTTCCATGCCCTGTTATCCAGCACAGAAATCAATTCCTATTCAGCCCCGGAATAACCCTGACATTCTTCAGGTTCCATGTAGTTCCCAATGAAGTAACCAGATCAACATCCCCCATGCCCGTGACTTCAAGCAACTCGTCATTAGCAAGTCGAACCTTCCCAAAATCTCCTTTCTTCAGATTCAGCATCGTTTCCCCGTTGTCCATGGCATGAAACGAAGCCCCTGAATCCATGACCCAAGAGTCCACGCAGCTTTCAGTGCTGCATACCAAAGCTCATCATCATAAACGCCCTCAGTAGCGTTTACTTGCTTCGAAGTACCCGGGCATTGACTCTTAACATGCCCTACTTCATTACAGCTCCAACATTTCACATTCTTCCGAGTCTTAGACGGACTTCTTCCCCGACTCCCACTGCTTCTGTTATTCCCTCTTCCCCTACCAACGTGTAACATCTCAGAAGATGACCCTGCACCAGTACTCTTCCGGCGAACGTCTTCACCTAGCACAATATCACGGATCCCCTCAAATGTCATATCAGTGGTCCCAACAGAACTAGTAACAGCGGTCACTGTCCCAAACCAACTATCAGGTAGTGAAGATAACAGCAACACAACTTTAGTCTCATCATCAAACTTGATTCCCACATATGACAATCTGGACAGAATCGAGTTCAGATTATTGATGTGAATTGTAACAGAGCTTCCTTCGTTCATTCTTGTCATGAACAATTCCCTCATCAAGAACACCTTGTTAGCAGCAGAAGGCTTCTCATACATATTTGACAGAGCCAACATCATTCCCCGAGCAGTAGTCTCGTGCATGATGTTAAATGCAACGCTCCTCGTCAAAGCCAATGTAATAGCTCCTCTCGCTTTCTTGTCCTTTGAGTTCCATGCAGACTCAGCAACTGCATCCATCTTCTCTGGTTTATCCTCCAGCACCATATCCAAATCCTTCTGACTGAGCAATGCTTCCATTTGCATTTTCCACCAGAAGAAATCAGTTCCATTGAACTTCTCGATCTGAATCTTCCCCTCGTCAGCCATTTGAACCCGGTAACAAGATAAAACCAATAAAAGACACGAACACCTTTCTAATCAATCCAATCCCAATCGAAAATCCCAACTGATCAGAAATCCACGATCGATAACACCTGCACCAGACCCGAAACCCGCTGAAAATCAACAAAGACGACTCAAGGGTTCAATTTTGTAACCCTAATCGTCCAATTACAGTCAATAATACCAGCAATCGCGATCCCAAACTCAGCAGCAACGATCCAAGACCCAATTAAACCCTAATCAGCCTCTAATCAAGAAATTCGAACCCAATCTTGTGTCAAACCAGTCTCAATCGACAAATCCAAGGCTGAAAACAACCTAATCGCGAATCAGAACCTTCAATCGGCCAGAAAACGGCTCTCAATCAGCGATTCCAAGGGTTTAAAACCCTAATCGCGACCTGGAACCCCAAATCGGCCAGAAAACCCTTCTCCGACGGCAGTTCCGGCAGCAGAAACGTTGACCGGCGGCGGAGACAGCCGAAACAAGCAGCGGCGGTGGCCGACTCAAGGGGTAACCCTAATCAACGGCGACGGCTGTGGCGGTGCAAGGAGAAACCCTAATCGACGATTCCGGCGGCGGCGAACTCAGATCTTTACGGGGACGACGAACACCTAGGGTAGAAACCCTAATTCGTGGTGGCTCAGATCTGCAACAAGCGACGAACTCTCAAGGGTGCAGAAACCCTAATTCGTATCACCAGCCGACAACAGCCTCCCTTTTCTGATTTTCTTCTTTTTCTCTTTATCAGCAATCGTCCAGTGCGTTCCGTATATTAATCTTCAACGAACCAAGCTCTGATGCCACTTGTTAGGAATCAAATAGGCGCAGCGGAAACCGATTAACTCATACACGCACACGAAAGCAAAGAAAATAAACGACACAAGATATAACGTGGTTCGGTCGATGTGACCTACGTCCACGGGTTGCAACTAGGGATTCTTTTATTGATTAAGTGTTCAAAGATTACAATTACATGACAATGCTTAAATAGAAAAAACAGTTAGGCTAAACCCTAATGGGCCAGGATTAGGGCTGGCTGCCCTAAACCTCCCAAAGGCCTACGTAACCTAACACATATATTGTCTTCGGTTCTGGGAAATCAAGGCAGGCGCTTCAATTGGTATCAGAGCTGATTAAGCTCTATACTGTCGATCATTGAAGACTCATTGCAAGCGACGAACGCCACTCATCTCAGGCGAAGTTGAAGGCCAATTTCAGAAGAAATCGAAGGCTCGTTCCAAAGCGACGACAGAGAAAATTGATTCCTGGCGACAAATTGAAGACTCCGATCATCTAATCGAAGGTTCCAGGTCTCAATCGAAGTTCGTTCCACGGTTCCAGGCGACGTAATCGAAGGTTTTATCCAGAAAATCAGATCCGCAGCTGTGTTTGTGGGTTGAAATCAAAGTCGAAGAAGGAAAAACAAGGTTCTATTTCGGCGATTGAGGAAAAATCAAGGTACCACGTATATAGAATACAACTCTGTGTGAGCCGACTGAGTATAATAGATCTCTGTGATCAGATTCTAAGTGAATCGCATCTGGTTCTGAGTGAGCCAGAAGGAAGAAGTGATCTGTGTGATCAAAGACGACTCTGGGTGAGTTGTAATTTGTTTTTTTGGTGAATAGATTCTGCGTGAATCAAATTTGGGTTCTGGGTGAACTAGAACAAAGGTTCTGGGTGAACAAAGATTCTGTGTGAATCTAGGGAAGGTTCTGTGTGAATCAATCGAGGAAGGAGCATGGCAGGTGCAAATCAGGGAGGAGGAGATGGTGTTATGATGCCTGCCAGAGAACAAAACCATGTTTCCCTGCAGTGCCCTAAGCTGACCACCACCAATTACACACCATGGGCTATCATGGTGGAAACGATTTTGAAGGCACAAGGCCTATGGGATGCGATAGACCCGGTGACTGGAGCTACAGTAGATGCTAGGAAGAACTACACCACAAAGGCCATAATCTTCCAATCTCTACCTGAAGACATCTTGCTTCAAGTAGCAAGATATGAATATGCAAAGGATGTATGGTAGGCGATTAGGGTAAGGTTTCTTGGAGCTGAACGAGTACAAAAGGCCCAGCTACAAACTCTTAGGAATGAGTTAGAAAAGTTGAAGTGAAAGATGATGAAACCATTGATGAATTCTCAGGTAAATTAAGTGGTATCTTAATAAAGTTCAAGAATCTGGTAGCAAATTTAGAAGATGAAGTCATAGTTAGAAAGTTGCTGAATTCAGTCCCAAAGAAATATTTGCAAATAGTGGCTGCCATAGAACAATATTCGGAGATTGACTCAATGCCATTTGAGGAGGCTGTTGGACGATTAAAGGCTTATGAAGAGAGGATTAAAGGACAAGATGAAGAAGAAGAAAATCAAGGTAAGTTGTTGTTTTCAAGCTCAAATAACAGGAGCAGCCGTGGGAAAGAAACAAATGGCAGGAACAAGGGCCGCGGTAGGGGTGAAAACAACTTCAAAAACCATGGAAAAGGGCTGATCGATATGAGCAGGAAGATGAAGAAGGAGCTGGCCCTGAATCAGCTCGTGATCAAGAAAAAGGAAGAGGTTATGGACGTGGTGTTGGTCGAGGGAACTACAAAAGAAACCTAAGGTGTTATGAATGTGGAAGGGCTGGACATTTTGTTTATGAATGTTCGGATTTGAAGGAAAAAGAGGAAGAATTGGGATTTGCTAAAGCCCATGAAGATGGACCTGCATTGCTGTGAAGAGAAGGCAAAATATTACAAGATTAGGGGGTGATTGTTGGACTAATTTTGTAATATTAAGATAAGTCAAAGGGTCAAAGTTGAAAGTTGTTTTAATTTGGTTTTGGTTTATTTTATTTGAGTTTAAAGTTTAGATTAGGTTGATTTTTTGTTGGCAGATTTTTAGGAAAAGGTTTGACTTTTATGTTTGGTTTTTATTATAAATAGGGGTTAATGTTTTAGGTTTTAATTGTACCAAGATTGTTATTCAATAAAAACAAGTTTTTCCTTGTTCATATATTGTTTTCGGTTCTGGGAAATCAAGGCAGGCGCTTCAGTCGATTGCATTCTAATATACTTTGCAGGTGATAATCAACGAGGCTCTAGAGAAAGACAACACATCTAAGAGACCTCCCTTAAAGACTTCCATTTTAATTACTCATAAACAATGATTTTTGATGTAATTTAAGTTAAGAATTGCATCGTTTGGTTTCATTTCCTATGATGTTAAAACTCCCTTTTAGCATCTACACATGTCGCAATACATTAATTTAAAATTCATTACTTAGTCTTTCTCTTATATTGGTGTGTTGTAATATACGATCAGTCATGCTTCTTCGATTCCGCCTTGGCGAGGGTGTGACAGCTACCCACAACTAATCTCACATCATATGAATGGAACTCACATATTGAAGCAATAAAAGGCGTAAATATGGCAAGAATTCAAGCTACCTTTAATGTTTTTGTATGAGTTGTTTACACTCCAATCCATTAAGGCTCCAGTTTTTGCACCAACACTTTCCTATAGCAATAATACAAGTGAATAAAGTTTACAAGCTAAATTCAGTGAATAATGCTAGCAAAAGAATATTAAATTACTAGAAACATAACTTCAAAAGCAATTGAATTTCCAAACCTGATAAATCAAAGCCAAAGTTGCAAACGAAATCACTTTTCATGTGATGTTTGTGGGGCTAAAAGTGATTATTGCAGCTTGATTTTAGAGTGTTTGACATAAAGATGCTACTTTTATGATTTTCCAATCATTTAGTGTCAAGAAAATCAGAATTAATAAGCATGTAAGCGCTCGAGGCAAAAAAATAATAAAGACCAAGATAAATGTAAGGCTCCTTTTCGCCCCTAACTATTATCAACTTGGTCGCACGTATCTCATTTGATCCCAACTATGACAAAATATGACATGTCTAATCAAGTTTTTCATTTTTTATAGCATATTACCTATATTTTTAGTTACATCACACCATCTTTTTCTGTTTTCGACATAAAGTACATTCTATCATTCTAATAGCTTCCATAAGATAACTCTTTTGCAAATGAACACCTTCATATTCTAATAACTTACATAAGATAACTCTTTTGCAAATGACCTTCTTTATTTTACAAAATAGGAACTCGTATCATGTAAATATGGCATATGAAATACAAGGACCCAACAAAGATTTAGTACATAAGTTCTACAACATCACCTTTTTATCCCAAATTAGCTGGGTAAACTAAAATTGAGTACAAACTACAAACAAATAATACTACAGGTGAAAACTCTCATACAGCTCCATGAAATGAATAGCATTTTTCAATAATGAAATATTTACTTTTTAGAAACAGATGATGCACAATAAAAAATACACCTAATAAATTAGGGTTTAACAATAGGTCCACTTTTTGAACCTAATCATAACTCAAAAGTGTATATCAAATCAACAGAACTATCTAACAAAGCAGTCATGCAATGAAAGAATCCACAAATGTTATACAAATAACTCAATAATGTAAATAACTTCACACAGATGAACACACTAAACTGATTAAATAATCAAAATCCACAAGAATTAAATCATGAAACCTCTAAATCTTACCCCAAACTGCATGAGAAATCAAGCGTGAGTTAACAGCTTTTAGGGGCACCGGTACGGATTGTCTCTTTCAACCTCTACAAACTTAAATTAGCGGAAACAGAATTGCTGAAAACATCGACGATCAAAAAAAAAAAACAATAATCGAGCAACAAAAACGTATGAATTGAAGTAATCAAACTCATCCATGAAACAATTGAAGCTTCTAGACATCAAATCATCTTTTAGAAGGCTGCGAAAACATGCATATGACTGTAAAAGTGTGTATGGGTTTCGTGAGATGAAAGGAGGGAGAGAGAAATTGTGGGGGCTGGATCTCAGCCGGATCTTAGCCGGATCGGAGCCGAGCTTCAGACAAAGATTGGGGATATTGGCGGAGAAACTGAAGAAGCGATGGCGTCGAGCCAGCCGTAGGATCTATTTGTAGCTACCCACATTTCATACTATTTTACACTGCTCCTATTGTGAGATATAGTTTTTGAATTTCTTTCGGGTGAACCTAGGGTTATTCCTATCAGTGAGCGAGGGTATGCTTATGTTTAGCTCATTTACAAATTAAGCGACTTGGTTTGGTTCAGGTTTTCAAAATCGAGCTAAATGTTGTGTTCGTTGCTCGACTCGTTTTAAAGCCAAGCGGCTAAGCTTGGTTCGGTTTAGCTTGGTTTTAAAATAATTTTTAATGCAAATTAAAAATATTTATATGAGTTTCAAACTCAATAGTTAAAAAACAATAAGTTAAATCACATACAATTCTAAAACAAAAATAAAGTTCATAAATTACAAATTCAAAATACTTAAACATAAAAAAAAATAAAATGTTTGAATAATTTATTAACATCATTATTCCTTAGCTTAAATACACCAACATCTTGGTTGGATTTGGGACGAGTTTGAGTAATCTCATCCCCTATACCTAGGGCTGTCAAAATGGATACCTATTAATACACGATTAGACCTGTTTAACAAAAAAAATTACTATTTGATTTTTTACTTTTTTAAAAATAATAAAAATTAAGAGGCTAGACTTTATCATTTTTTTAATACATAAAATATAGAACTTTCATGTTTAAATCACCAAACCAAGTGTTAAACAAGTCGTTTTTATGTTTTATATCTTCATTAATTGCGTCGTCTGAAACCTGTTAAACCCGTTAAGACCCGTTTTTCCAGCCTTACCTATACCCGATTATAAAAGTTTGTCTTATACCAAGCTCAAAACCCATTGGGTATCAACTATACCTGTTAGTTAGCTAAATATACATTGAGAATAACTAACTTAAAACCCGTCAAGCATGTATCCGGTAACTATAAATTTATGTTTTTCATAACCAAAAACATATATTAAAGATGCCAAGAACACATTATTGGTTATATCAAATCACATGAAAAATCGAATGTGTAAATTAGAAAATCAATTATATATTAACAACTAAAATAAATAATGAAAAAGAAAATCGAGTATATTTATGGATAAATGTGTATTTATAATCGGGTAAGCAGGACGGGTAAACGGTATATATAATGGGTAATTGAGTGTATGAATGAATCACATGCTCGCCCTATGCCAGCCAAAATTTTAAAAATTAGTCTCACACCTGGCTCAATGCCCAACTGGTTTGGGAATACCTGTCTCATATGTTGCAGGTTTCGAGCAAACTTGTCGTTTAAGGGTTTTTCTGCCATGACTTATCGTCAAAAATTTGTAACATATTAATGTTAATAAAAATGTAATATTGTTTTATATATATATATATATATATATATATATAGGAGCTAGATCAAATACATATAGTTCTTAACGTACAAAGCGTAGGATGAAATATGTAGGACCAACTAGGAGCCCGAAAACAATCCCGTTCCAGTGGATATCTGCTCGACAGCCTCTGGAATAGTGCGGAATCCTATTCCAGGGTTTTCCAATCGAAACCAACAGCAACCGTGGTGATCCGAAGGTGTAAGATGAACGTTTGATGCTTGATCGAACGCCATGGGTTGAGAATCGAACTTGGACAGCAAGAACCACTCAAAACTTCTAGGGTTTGACACTTGAGTGCTCTAGGAAGAAAGAGGGCTCAGGAAAGTTAGGTTTGAGAAAGTTTGATCTTGTATTTATAGTCTGTCATCATTCGGCCGAATGGGTGGCCAAAGCAACTCATTCGGCGAATAACTCAGCCGAATGGACCTGAACCAGCGAATGAGTCATACGGCTCACTCATTCGTTCACCCTAGTCATTTTGTATGCGTTCATTCGGCCGAATGGCTTCATTCTTAGAGCCATTCGCCCGAATGGGTCTATAAGACATATTAACTCGACTTTAAACATAAACAAACACATATCAACCAACATAGACATTAAGAACAATATGGAAATACTGGATTCATTAATGATAAACTTTATACATCAAAAGATCATATAGAGCTGAACTACGAAAACTGAACTAGGGACATTTGTGCACCAACATACTCCCCCTTGGACCTAGTTCTTTACTTTGCAGCATCCTTCTTAAAGTATTTGTCTGAGATGGCTTTCCAGTCTGATCCTTCATGAATCCTGAAAACCATACAAATCCTGATCACCCTCATGAACTGTAATGCTTGCTCCATATCTTTCACATCATAGAAGATCTGGTGAAGGTAGAGAATTTTGATATCGCTGTGTGACAAATTTGTCAACCACATAGGGTCAAATATACGTTCAGTCTTCCATTTCTTGTCTTTGCAGAGCACAACTACAGCTTCTCCCGTACACCCATCATAATACCACCATCGGAAGCCTTCCAAAAATTCTTGACGCATCTTCCTCAAAGGAATCTTCTTCATGACTTTAGGAGGTAGCCACTTCAGGATGACTTTATGCTTGCGGGTATCTCCATCAATCTCAGGTAAATAATATCTTTCAGGTTGCTGAGGCCTGAAGTTCACCCACCTTTTCCTGTACTCATACTATATTTGTCTTGAGAACCAGGCAGACATCCATGAGTCTTCACTGTACAGCATCTTCAAGCGTGCAAGATAATTAACTTCGAAGCCAGGCAACATCTTGAAATCATGTGGATGCTTGAAGTACTGGATTCCCTGCTCTGTCTTGACTGCATAGCACTGTAAATCATGAAAGTATACCCAACTAATGATTTGACCTCCAGCCTTGTAGCCTTTGGTACTATATAGTTTAGTGTAAGTTGCTGGCATCTTCACAGGGCTCTCCTTCTTCAGTATCCCCCAATAAGCTTTCCATTCTTCTTTCCTTTGTTGAATGTCATCAGCTAAAGACTCACCACCACTGACCTTTTCTTCTACGTCTCTGTTCAGGACCTCTTCAGTGGCTTGTCCAAAATAGTCAGTGAAAGTTGGTAGTTCGCCCTCAGCCGAAGTATACTTTGTAGTTTCCTCCTTTGTGATATCTTCCAAGATAACCTCATCGATATCATCGAAAATCTCTGGATAAGGCTCATCAACAACAGGAGCTGAGGTATCATCAATCATAACTTCGTTCAGGTTCAACCTGAACAGCTCTGCTATCTGCTCCTTTGTTAAGCAGTGTATAATCTCTCCCTCCTCCTTGTCATAACTAACTGAGTGTTGTATAATACCCTGAGCGTCTAAAATCATCGTCAGTGTCTCATCTGATCGACGTCTCAAGGGTACAGCTTTGACTTCCTCAGTAGCTGCTGGTTCTTATCGTGCTTGGTCTTTGTCCGTATCTCAGGAGGAGGGGCTTGTTCATCAGCATCATCTGAACTAGAAGAACTAGCAGACCCGCTCCCTGAACCATCTTCATCATCACCATCAGAGTCATCATCATGATCTGAATCATCATAGTCCATTTTTTCCTCATCAGACTCTTTATCTTCTTCTTCTTCATCTTCTTCTTTGTCTGAATCATCGGAGTGAGCAGCAGTGCCTTCAATCCTGGGAGTGTTGTCTTTAAGATTATCAATCTGTTCAGCAAGTCTAGCATTCTCCGCTTCCAAAGACAGGACTCGGTCACTGAAACTAGGGGTGTTCATCGGTTCGGTTATCGGTTTGTTCGGCTCAGTTTGTTTGGTTTTTGAAAAAAAAATCCTATCCGTTAACCGAACCGAACCGAATTCATTATAAGGTTATCCGAACCGAATTCCAACCGAATTCAAAATAGTTCGGTTTTCGGTTATAACCGAACAAACCAAATTCAACCGTTTTAACCGAATGGAGTCAAATTCAATCAAATTCTCTGTTTTCCCCCAAATTTGTCTCCTTCTAGCTTTCCAAGGAGCAATCAGTTAAAATTTCAAACAAATTCTAAACGAACTAGGATAAACCAAACTAGGATAAACAAAAAAGGAGCAACCCAAATATTGTCTCCTTCTTGTGAAGCAAATCAACAAACCTGCAAGCTGTCAAACACCACAATGCCGGAGAATAAGCCGAGAACTCAAGAAGGAGAAGAAGCCGTTGAAAGCCTGAAATGTCGGAGAAGGAGACGCCTCACGCCGCCACGCCGACTGCCGGAAAAGGAGACGCCTCTCACCGACTGCTGCCTGCTGGAGTTCTTGGTCGGCGCATGAGAAAGTCGCTCGATCGGGAAGAGGGGAAGATGTACGGGAATGAAAATGAGAACTATGGTTGTAATTTATGATATATAATATATATAAAAATTAAAATATTTAATTAAATATTCGGTTTAAACCGAATTCAAAAAAAAGTTGTAACCGAAAACCGAATTCAGATTTCGGTTAGGTTTTTTTTCGATTACTGATACGGTTCGGATAACGGTTTTAAACGGTTTTCGGTTATTCTGAACACCCCTAACTGAAACCAGTGGCAGTCAAGGCCAACTGATTATGCTCATCTATATATTTGAGCAGTTGCTCCTTTTGTTGAGCAGGTCGAGCTCTCAGATCAGCTCGTTGATCAGCAGCCTGAAGTAATAAGGTATCCTACTCATTTACCCGCTGGGTGAGCTGGGCAATCACTAGCTCTTGCTCTCGGTTCTTCTGCTCTTGCTCCAGGTTCCTCTCCATCAACCTGAGGACCATACTGTTCAGTGTACTCAGCTGCTCAACAACTGAAACAGTAGGTATAATCAAATCAGCTCGAGTGGTGGAAGGACCAGTAGAGGCAGTAGTGTAAATAGGAGCCTGAACACCAAAGGTAGTAAGAGGGGCAACAGTAGAACGTGTCGGAACAACCCTTGACCTAGCCAGTGAAGAAACTGTAACTGCTGCCACTGATGTAACAGTCGTTGTAGCAACAGTTGACAGTTTTGACCTCCTCTGAAGGACAAACCTAGTCCTTTTCCTCTTGCCGAAGGGAGATGATGTAGACTGAGTAGCAGCAACTGTCACGGCTGTAGTAGATGTAGAAATAGAAGTATGAGGAGGAGGAGACAAATCAAACTCTGGGATAAATGAAGGATCAGTGATCTCTACAAGCTCGGCTTCACTCCGTCTCTTCCTCTTCTTTATCAGTTTTCCCCTACCCAAACGTCCTCAAACTCATCTGGAGTATCCTCTGAATCTGAGCTCTCAGCACCTTCCTCCCCTCCAGCCTCACCACCATCATCCTCTGATTCATCTGAATCATCTTTGTCTTCTGCAGAGGTGGTACCAGCCATCTTTAGTGGAGTAGAGACTGTGGCTGTTGTGGTGGCCATGAAGTCCAGATCCATCAATGAATAAATATCAACATCATCATAATCTGCAACAGATGTACTAAGTCCAGCACCAGTGCTCACACCAACTGCACTAACACCCATCATACCAGCCTCAATAACACTAATCCCAGTAAGAGCAACACTGACATCAACAGCATCACTAACATCAACACCAGCACCTGCATTTCCTCCACTAACACCAGCACCACCACTACCTACATCACCAGCACCATGAACTTCATTATCATCACCATCATCACCAAGAACCACAATATCCTCCATGTCAGAGTCAGAATCATCATGCCTCCACTTCCTGCCACCAGGAGCAACATAATCTGGTCTCTGAAGATGACCAAAGAATGAACAAACAGGAGGCTTTCTCTCCGTCCCTCTGTAAGACATCACTCTGTTGAGAGTGATATCACTCATGTGCTCTAGACGAATAACATCAGTGCTGATCTTCGGCAAGTCAGGCAACTGAGCATCAATAATCTACTGGAGGAACCGAGGGTACATAAGAAACTTCTTATCTCCCTTGAGCACCACATTCTCCTTCATGTGGGTGAAGATCATCTCTAAAAAGTTGAAGGGTCCGTTCAGCACCAAAGCTACGAATGCACACTGCATAGTCTCTCGCATATCATCAAATCCACCTCTCCTAGACCCCAGGCAATGAATAAGCACGTGAGCTAGATACTTGCACTGAGGAGACATAAATGCTTTGTTGAGTATCCCAGCTCCAAGATCACCCTCATACTTGCACCGCATAAAACAACCCCGAACTAGGTAGCGATCAAGTAGAATAGGCTGATCTGGCGTATCCTGAAATCCACATATCCTCCTGGTATGTTCAGCAGAAACAACCACGTCATGACCTTGCACCTTGCCCCTGATGGCTGGTGGCTCAACCTCGCAGTCAATATCAGCAGATCTCCAGAAGTCCTGCTGATGAGACTGATAGGGTAGATGAACTGTAGAAATGGCAACAAAGATCCTGGAACACCTCAGAAAGGTAATGATCTCAGTGAAGTGTCAGGCATTCACCATGGTGAGATCCAGGTGAGCACAAATGTTGTTCTTGGTCACTGATTTGTATCCAGCCATACTGAAAAACAAAGAAATAAAGGTGTCAGTACAATTCAGTTAAGCAGCTTAAACAAAACAAAAATTAACAAGCAAGGCATATGGCCGAATGAAATTGATTTGGCCGAATGACCCTTGATCGAATGAGTTTATTGACCGAATGAGTCATTCTGTCAAATGAGACATTCGCCGAATGAGTTTCATTCGTCGAATGGCGTCATTCGGTTGTCTGTTGAGATTCAAAATCCAAGTTTACAAATCTCCAAATCAGTTCACAAAAATCATGCCCACATACTCAGAGACCATCGATGAAGACATTTAGAAAAGGTTTTTAGTGATTTAAGGTCCATTTTGTCCATTTATTTTGAAGCGACAGATAAGAACCCTAAAACCCTAAAATCAAATATGTTCTCAGTGATTCCACGGTCAAAAATCATTCATCTTGCATCCATAAGTACCTGTGATGATAAGTAGATGAAATATCAGTACGTGGTTGAGTGAATCTAAGAATAATCGATGAACAAGTGTGAAGGTGTGATTCGGGCGAATAACACACACAGAAGGGCGAGAGAATAGGTTTTGGGAGAAGGAGGTAGGATGCATTTCATACCTTACGAAAAAACCGATCCTTACCTAGCGAAAA